>NDFG01000078.1:1982962-2014512 GCA_002167245.1 Sporophila hypoxantha
GCGGTGTCCCCGCCGTGTCCCCGCGCCTGCCACCGCCGCGGTTGTCGCCGCTCGCACTCCCCGACCCTCGCAGGCTCCTCTGGGACCGAGCTCTGCGCTCTCCCCTCCCCGCAGAGGAATTTTCCAGCCCGCGGGTCTTTTGGGAGACCCTGTTCTGAGCTTTATCTCGCGTTCCTCTCTTTCTTGCCCGGCATGCAAAAAAAAAAAAAAAAAAAAAAAAAAAGTGACCGGGAGAAAGCTGAGCTCCACCATCTCAGGGATTCCTGCTCAGGGACCCCTTTTATCCTGCTCAGGACCCTTTCCTTCTCAGGTACCCCTTTTTTCTGCTCAGGACCCTTTTTCCTGCTCAGGAGACCCTTTTCCCCTGCTCAGGATCCTTTTTCCCCTCCTCAGGACCCTTTCCCCTGCTCAGGACCCATTTTATCCTGCTCAGGACCCCTTTTATTCTGCTCAGGACCCCTTTTTTCCCCTTCTTAGAACCCTTTTTTCCTACTCAGGACCCTTTTCCCTGCTCAGGGAACCCCTTTTTTCTCCTGCTCAGGACCCTTTTCCCTGCTCAGGACCCTTTTTCCTGATCAGGACCCTTTTTTCCTGCTCAGGACCCTTTTTGTGCTCAAAACCCATTTTCTCCTGCTCAGGACTCTTTTTTCTGCTCAGAACCCTTTTCTCTCTTGCTCCAGGACCCTTTTTCCCTGTTCCCAGCCCACCCTGCCCATGCTGCAGGACAACAGAGGGACAATGTCAGGACTGAGCCCAGGGCCAGGAGCAGAGCTGTGTTTGCTGGAAAGCAGCACAGAGAACAATTCCTCCCTGGGAGGTGACTCAGGGGCTGGAGGTGTGTGCCTGACCCAGGGAAAGTGTCCCAAAAATCCTCCAAAAATCAGCAACCTGGGCTGGTTTTAAGCTCTTGGCACCTGCTGCAGATGCTGGGCTCAGTGACAAGAGCAGCTTCGGCTGAGCACAGTTGGGCAGTGAAGGGGATGTTTGCTTGCAGAGCTCGGCTCCCAGAGGAAAGGAAGGGATGGAGGGGCACCCTGGAACCCCTCTTGTTTGGGGCACCCCTGCTCTCTTGGTGGGGACACAGGAACAGTGACAGCAGAAAGGTTTTCTTGTGCAGAAATCCCCAAAAAAAAAACCCCAAAATGACCAGGAGAAAGCTGAGCTCCAGCAGTTCAGGGATTCCTGCAGATGTGGTGGTGGAAAAGTTGATTTTTGAGGACCAGAATCCAGCTGGGGAAAGCCCCATCAGGGCAGCCAGGGCCACCTGAGGCTCTTCCTTACTGGTTCATGCTGGTTCCTGTGTTGTGCTCCAGCAGCTCTCCCACATGAAATTCCAGGGATTTTTGTTGGTTTATTCTTTTTTTTTTTCATTTAAAACCAGGCAGATGTCAGGGTAAGGCAGAGCTCCTGTGCTTGCACATCACCTGTGTCAAAAAGTGACCAAAGTCATTGTCCTGCTCACGGCAGCTCATCACACACCAGCAACCCCCATTCTGCTCTGACAGCCCTCATTCCTAAAAAGGGGAAACAGCAGCTCCTGGGGCCTCTTTTCCCACCAGATCTGGGCTTTGGGGTGGGTTCAGTTTCCGATGGCCATGCCTTGGGGAGGTTGTGCCCTTCCTGCTCCTGGCAGGTCATGATGCATTAAGAATTTCAAAGGTCTTTAATTTAAAATTTCAAATGGCCTGAAAAACATTTATGTCCCTTCCTTAACTCCATTAATCCAGCAGCAACAAAAAAAAAATATATATCCCCCAAAAGTGCTGCTTTTGATTCTTTCATAAACACTGCAAGCAGGAGAGAGAAAGAAAGAAAGAAAATCCCCCAGGATTTCTCTTTTCCCCCCATTATTACAGGCACAGCTCCTCTCTGGGCTTTGCTGGCCCTGTCTGGAGGAGCTTTAATCATGGCAGAGCAGGGAGGGAATGGGGATGAAATCACCTGCCTGCCCTGCTGGGAAAATGAGGTTCAGCCCAGCTGGGATCCAGGCAAGGCACGGGAGGGATTTTTATCCAGAGCAAAGCACAGGAGAGATTCTTAAATTTAAATACTGGAATATCCACAGGATTCATTCCCATTTGTGTGTCTGGAGCAGACAAATATGAGGGATAAACTTCCCTGACAAACTCTGCTCCCAATCAGAGAGGCAATCAAGGCCTGAGCACAGCAAGCAGAGCAGGGATTTGGGATTCCTCCTAAAAGGTGGAACTTTTCCAAGTTTTTTGGGGGTTTTTTTTTGTGGTTTGGTGGGGTTTTTTTGTTTGTTGTTGTTGATTGTTTATTTGTTGTTTTTTTGTTTTGTTGGGTTTTTTTTTGCCTGATGAAGCTGTTCCTGCCCCCCCCAGCCTGAAGCAGCTGCTGGGTGCTGACCCCAGAGATACCCACAGGTACCCAGAGGTCCCACAGGTCCCACAGGTCCACAGGTGCACCCTGCAGCCCCCACGCATCACTTTGCCAACGCAGGTGAGAGGATGTCACTGGCTGGAGGAAGCTGGTTCCATGTGAGTGGCAGGCAAGCTTGGTGCTGGCCAGAAGCATGGGCACTGCGGGGGTAGGGGCAGCAGAGCTTTCTTTCTGATTCCACGCTGCCCCAGTGTGGGGTTCAGGGGCAGCAGAGCTTCCTTTCTGATTCCAGCTGCCCCAGGTGGGGTTCAGGGGCAGCAAGAGCTTCCTTTCTGATTCCAGCTGCCCCAGTGTGGGGTTCAGGGGCAGCAGAGCTTCTCTCCTGCCTCCAGCTGCCTCACCTGGGCTGGAGCTGGGCAGGTGACACAAGACGGAGGGAAAGAAGGGCAGGGGTGGGAGTTCAGCTGCTGCAGCCTGGCACAAGCAGCTGTGCCAGTGCCCTGCTGTGGCCAGGGGTGTGTCACAGGGACGGATCCCCACTGGCAGCAGCGCTCCTGCTCAGCCTGATCTCCATTTCCCCACCTGGTGGAACTGCTGAATGTGCTTCATTGCACAGAGCTCCCAGCTCTGCCTGCACTGGGCTGCCTGCTCCTGCTCCCTCTGCCCAGCCTGGCTGGCTGGGATGATGCCACACCAAGGGCCACGTCCCCAGCGAGGGACAAGGTCCTGGTGAGCAGGGACACAGTCTGGCAAGGGTGGGACCATGGTTCTGGTGAGGTGGGACATAGGTCCTGGTGAGAGGGGACACAGTCCTGGCGAGGTGGGACACAAGTCACTAGGTCCTGGTGAGGTGGGACATCGTGTCCTGCTGAGGTTGGGACATTGTTCCTGGGAGGTGGTAATGAGGTCCTGGTGAGGTGGGACAATTGGTCCTGGTGTGAGGTGGGACAAGTCTCTGAGGTGTGGGACAGTCTGGCGTGCATGCAAGGTGGACGATGGAGGTGATGGTCCTGGTTGATGGTGGACATTGGTCTTGTGTGAAGTGGGACAGTCCTCGCTTGAGTGCATGATCCTGTGAGCAGTGGACACACCTTCTGGTGAAAGCCGCTGAGTTCCGAACAGGTCCTGCCGTGAGGTGAACCCATGGTCCATGGTGAGTGGGAACAAGTTCCTGGTGAGTGTGAGGACATGTCCCTGGCTGAGGTGGGATAAGGTCCTGCTCGAGGTGGGAACAGCGTCCGTGGCTGAGTGGACAATGTCCTGGGTTGAGTGGACAAGGTCCTGCTGAGGTGACACCGATGTCCTGCGAGTGCGGACAGGTTCTCTGCTGAGTGTGGAACCGTTGCGAAGGGACTTTCCCTGGTGAAGCGTGGTACATGTCCCTGCTGCCAGTTAGTGGGAAGCGCCAGACTCAGCAAGGGATTGCATTTAAGGGGCTTCCGCTTCCCTGCTGGGATGTGCGTTGCACAACTCACCCGAGGTCGCTGCATGTGAGGTGGGTCAGCGTTTGGGGCATTCAAAGAATCCCCACCCCAAGAATCCACACACAGTGACCAGCACTGCTGGAGGGGTCGGTTGGGGCTGCGGGCTTGGCTCAGGTCCTCTGGGTGCGGAATGTGTGGCTGCCAGCAGGGCAGCCCAGGAGCACGCTGAGGCTCCCTGCAGCCGGCCAAAGGCTGGGGCTTGCACAAAGAAGCGGGTGACCAACTGCTTCCTCCCCCGCAGAAGGGACAGGGGCTTCATTATCTTTGTGCTGCTTTGCAACGGGATCCCGAGGTTCTCTCCGGGGAAGGATCAACTGTGAAGGACTTGGGCTCTGGTTCGGAATTTGCTTCTGCACTGTCACACACGCAAAGTGGGCTTTTGGACAGCTGCGTGTGACCAAGCCAGGTGACCATCCAGGCGCGGACAGAGCTGTGTCCCTTTGCATCCCTCGGCAGCGAGATTCCTGTCGCGGGAATGAGGCGGAGCAAGGGTGGCAGTGAGCTTTTTGGTTTATCCTCACGTGCTGTCTGTGCGGGACGTGGCGAAGCTGTGAACAATCGGGGGTGGGGGATGCTCTACCAGCCTCCTTGGACCCGGGGACCAGGTGACCAGGGACCCCCGCGCAGGGTCTGTGCGGCGAGGTGCGGCCGTGCGGGTGGCACCCGTTGGTGAAATTGCTGCGGCTCCCTCTTGGTGTTCCTGGGACGGCTTCCTCGTCCCCGCCGTTCCCCGCCGCTGTCCCTGCCGTGTCCGCCCCGGCCGCTTGTCTCCCGCCGTGTTCCCCCCGAACCACCGAGCGTACCCCGGGCCCCGTGACAAGGCGCCGCCCGCAGCCGCCAGAGGGCGCCACACGCCGCAGCGGGGAGCCGCATCACCAGGGATTGGGTGTGGTTTATTTAGAGCTGGGATTCTCTGGTTTATTTAATGTTAAAATCCCAGATTTTACCAGGGATTGGGTGTGGTTTATTAAGAGCAGGAATTCTCTGGTTTATTTCATGTTAAAATCCCTGATTGGGCGTGGTTTATTTAGAGCAGGGATTGGGCGTGGTTTTTTTAGAGCAGGAATTCTCTGGTTTATTTCCTGTTAAAATCCCTGATTGGGTGTGGTTTATTTAGAGCAGGGATTCTCTGGTTTAATTAATGTTAAAATCCCAGATTCTACCAGGGATTGGGTGTGGTTTATTTAGAGCAGGAATTCTCTGGTTTATTTAATGCTAAAATCCTTGATTGGGTGTGGTTTATTTAGAGCAGGGATTCTGTGGTTTATTTAATGTTAAAATACCTGATTGGGCGTGGTTTATTTAGAGCAGGGATCGGGCGTGGTTTATTAAGAGCAGGAATTCTCTGTCCTGCACATCATCCCCATTCGGGAGCAAGAGGAATTTGGGCACTTTTTCTTCTCTGCAGCAGCCAGGAGAGGGAGACAGTGACCGCCGTGTCCCCGCCGTGTCCCCGCGCTGCCACCGCCGGTTGTCGCCGCTCGCACTCCCCGACCCTCGCAGGCTCCTCTGGGRACCGAGCTCTGCGCTCTCCCCTCCCCGCAGAGGAATTTTCCAGCCCGCGGGTCTTTTGGGAGACCCTGTTCTGAGCTTTATCTCGCGTTCCTGCTCTTTCTCTGCCCGGCATGCAAAAAAAAAAAAAAAAAAAAGTGACCGGGAGAAAGCTGAGCTCCACCACCTCAGGGATTCCTGCTCAGGGACCCCTTTTATCCTGCTCAGGGATCCCTTTTCCCCTGCTCAGGATCCTTTTCCCCTGCTCAGGGACCCCTTTTTTCTGCTCAGAACCCTTTTCCCTGCTCAGGGACCCCTTTTCCCCTGCTCAAGACCCTTTTATCCTGCTCAGAGACCCTTTTCCCCTCCTCAGGACCATTTTATCCTACTCAGGGACCCCTTTTCCCCTGCTCAGGACCCTTTTCCCTGCTCAGGGACCCCTTTTTTCTGCTCAGAACCGTTTTCCCTGCTCAGGGACCCCTTTTCCCCTGCTCGGGACCATTTTATCCTGCTCAGGACCCTTTTATCTTGCTCAGGGACCCCTTTTGTTCTGCTCAGGACCCTTTTTGTGCTCAAGAACCCGTTTTCTCCTGCTCAGGACTCTTTTTTCTGCTCAGAACCCCTTTTTCCCTACTCAGGTCCCTTTTTCCCTGCTCAGGACCCTTTTTCCCTGTTCCCAGCCCACCCTGCCCATGCTGCAGGGACAACAGAGGGACAATGTCAGGACTGAGCCCAGGGCCAGGAGCAGAGCTGTGTTTGCTGGAAAGCAGCACAGAGAACAATTCCTCCCTGGGAAGTGACTCAGGGGCTGGAGGTGTGTGCCTGACCCAGGGAAATGTGCCCAAAAATCCTCCAAAAATCAGCAACCTGGGCTGGTTTTAAGCTCTTGGCACCTGCTGCAGATGCTGGGCTCAGTGACAAGAGCAGCTTCGGCTGAGCACAGYTRTGGGCARGTGAAGGGGATGTTTGCTTGCAGAGCTCTGGCTCCCAGAGGAAAGGASAGGGATGGAGGGGGCACCCCTGGAACCCCTCTTGTTTTGGGGCACCCCTGCTCTCGTGGTGGGGGACACAGGAACAGTGACAGCAGAAAGGTTTTCTTGTGCAGAAATCCCCAAAAAAAAAAAACCCCAAAATGACCAGGAGAAAGCTGAGCTCCAGCAGTTCAGGGATTCCTGCAGATGTGGTGGTGGAAAAGTTGATTTTTGAGGACCAGAATCCAGCTGGGGAAAGCCCCATCAGGGCAGCCAGGGCCACCTGAGGCTCTTCCTTACTGGTTTCATGCTGGTTCCTGTGTTGTGCTCCAGCAGCTCTCCCACATGAAATTCCATGGATTTTTGGTTGGTTTATTCTGTTTTTTTTTTCATTTAAAACCAGGCAGATGGTCAGGGTAAGGCAGAGCTCCTGTGCTTGCACATCACCTGTGTCAAAAAGTGACCYAAGTCATTGTCCTGCTCACTGCAGCTCATCACACACCAGCAACCCCAATTCCTGCTCTGAACAGCCCTGCATTCCTAAAAAGGGGAACAGCAGCTCCTGGGAGCCTCTTTTRCCACCAGATCTGGGCTTTGGGGTGGGTTCAGTTTCCGTGGCCATGCCTTGGGGAAGGGTTGTGCCCCTTCCTGCTCCTGGCAGGTCACTGATGCATTAAGAATTTTCAAAGGTCTTTAATTTAAAATTTCAAATGGCCTGAAAAAACATTTTTATGTCCCTTCCTTAACTCCATTAATCCAGGCAGCAACAAAAAAAAATATATATCCCCCAAAAGTGCTGCTTTTGATTCTTTCATAAACACTGCAAGCAGGAGAGAGAAAGAAAGAAAGAAAATCCCCCAGGATTTCTCTTTTCCCCCCATTATTACAGGCACAGCTCCTCTCTGGGCTTTGCTGGCCCTGTCTGGAGGAGCTTTAATCATGGCAGAGCAGGGAGGGAATGGGGATGAAATCACCTGCCTGCCCTGCTGGGAAATGAGGGTTCAGCCCAGCTGGGATCCAGGGCAAGGCACGGGAGGGATTTTTATCCAGAGCAAAGCACAGGAGAGATTCTTAAATTTAAATACTGGAATATCCACAGGATTCATTCCCATTTGTGTGTCTGGAGCAGACAAATATGAGGGATAAACTTCCCTGACAAACTCTGCTCCCAATCAGAGGGGCAATCAAGGCCTGAGCGCAGCAAGCAGAGCAGGGATTTGGGATTCCTCCTAAAAGGTGGAACTTTTCCAAGTTTTTGGGGGTTTTTTTTGTGGTTTTGGTGGGGTTTTTTTTGTTGTTGTTGATTGTTTATTTGTTGTTTTTTTGTTTTGTTGGGTTTTTTTTGCCTGATGAAGCTGTTCCTGCCCCCCCCCAGCCTGAAGCAGCTGCTGGGTTCTGACCCCAGAGATACCCACAGGTACCCAGAGGTACCCACAGGTACCCACAGGTACCCACAGGTGCCACCCTGCACACCTAGCAGCAGCTTTGCCACGAAGGGTTGAGGCTGCCTGGGCTGAGGAAAGCTGGTTCCATGGAGTGCAGGCAGCTGGTGCTGCCCAGAGCAGGGCACTGCGGGGTTCAGGGGCAGCAGAGCTTTCTTTCTGATTCCAGCTGCCCCAGTGTGGGGTTCAGGGGCAGCAGAGCTTCCTTTCTGATTCCAGCTGCCCCAGTGTGGGGTTCAGGGGCAGCAGAGCTTCCTTTCTGATTCCAGCTGCCCAGTGTGGGGTTCAGGGGCAGCAGAGCTTCCCTCCTGCCTCCAGCTGCCTCACCTGGGCTGGACTGGGCAGTGACACAGACGGAGGAAAGAAGGGCAGGGGTGGGAGTTCAGCTGCTGCAGCCTGGCACAAGAGCAGCTGTGCCAGTGCCCTGGCTTTGCCAGGTGTTCACAGGGACAGGATCCCACCTGGCAGCAGCGCTCCTGCTCAGCCTGATCTCATTTCCACACCTGGTGAACTGCTGAATGTGCTTCATTGCACAGAGCTCCCAGCTCTGCCTGCACTGGTGCTCTCCTGCTCCTGCTCCCTCTGCCCAGCCTGGCTGGTGCTGGGATGATGCCACACCAAGGGCCACGTCCCCGGAGGGACAAGGTCCTGGTGAGCAGGGACACAGTCCTGGGAGGTGGGACAAGGTCCTGTGAGTGGACATTGTCTGGTGAGTGGGACATGGTCTGGTGAGCGGGACACAGTCCTGGAGGTGGAAAGGTCCTGGTGAGGTGGGACATTGTCCGGTGAGGTGGGACTATGTCCTGTGAGTGTGACATGTCCTGGTGAGGATGTAATGAGTCCTGCTGAAGTGGGAACAGGCCTGGGAGTGGACATGGTCTGCTGTGAGGTGGGACAAGGTTCTGGTGAGGTGGGACAAGGTCCTGGTGAGGTGGACATGTCCTGCTGATGGGACAAGTCCTGGAGCAGGACACAGGTCCTGGTGGAGGTGGGACAGTTCCTGGTGAGGTGGGACAAGTCCTGCGGGGTGGCAAGGCCTGCTGAGGGGACAAGTCCTGGCGAGGTGACATGGTCCTCGAAGTGGACGAGTCCGGTAGGTGGACATGGTCCTGGTGAGTGATTCTTGTTGAAGTGGGACAGCTCGCTGAGTGACCTGCCGGTGAGAGGAACCTCTGAGGAACATCGTTCCGCTGAGTGTGGAGACACAGTCCTGCCTTTGAAGGTGGGTACATGTGTCCTGGCTGAGTGGAAAGTCTGGTGAGGTGAATGTCCTGCTGAGGTGGGACAGGCCAAGGTCCTGGCGAGTGGACATTGTCCTGTGAGTGGACAAGCCTTGCTGAGGTGACATTGTTCCTGCGAGTGCGATGAGGTCCTGCTGAGTGGATGAGCCTGCTGAGTGGACATGTCCTGCTGCCAGGTGGACAGGCCAGATCAGCGGATTGCATTTTGGCCATCCGCTTCCCTGCTGGGATGTGCTCTGCACATCACCCGGTGCTGCATGTGAGGTGGGTCAGGTTTGGGGCACAAAGAATCCCACCCCAGAATCCACACCAGTGACCAGCAGCTCTGGAGGGGTCAGGTTCGGGGCTGGGCTGGGCTGGCTCGGGTTCTGGGTGCAATGTGGGCTGCCAGGGGCAGCCCATGGAGCACGCTGAGGCTCCCTGCAGCCGTGCCAAAGGCTGGGCTGCTGCCACAAAGCAAGCGGTGACCACTGCTGTCCTCTCCCCCGCAGAAGGGACAGGCTTCATTTCTGTGCTGCTTTGCACAGGATCCCGAGGTTCTCTCGGGGAAGGATGGAGGAACTCTGGAGCTCTGCTGGTTCGGAATTTGGCTTCTGCATGTCACCAGGCACTTCAGCACAGTGGCTTTTGGACACCTGCGTGTGACCAAGCCAGGTGACATTCCAGCTGGCGGACAGGCTGTGTGCCCTTTTGCATCCCTCGGCAGCGAGTTCCTGTGCGGGGAATGAGGCGGGAGCAGGGCTGGCAGTGAGCTTTGGTTTATCCTCCGTGCTGTCGTGCGGGACGTGGCGAAGTGACAATCAGGGGGGGATGCTCTGACAGCCTCGCTTGGACCGGGGACCGCAGGGGCCCCAGGGGACCCCCAGCCCGCGGGTCTGTGCGGCGATGTCGGCCGTGCGGGTGGCACCCGTGTGAAATGCTGCGGCTCCCCTTGGTTCCTGGCACGGCTCCTCGTCCCCGCCGTTCCCCGCCGTGTCCCAGCCGTGTGCCCCCCGCCGTGTCCCCGCCGTGTCCCCCGCGACCACCGAGCGACCCCGCCCGCAGGCGCCGCCCGCAGCCGCCAGAGGGCGCCACACGCCGCAGCGGGGAGCCGCATCCCCAAAATCCCTTCTACCTGCTCCCCAAAATCCCTTCTACCACCCCCCAAAATCCCTTCTACCTGCTCCCCAAAATCCCTTCTACCTGCTCCCCAAAATCCCTTCTACCACCCCCCAACACCCTTCCACCACCCCCATAAATCCCTTCCACCTGCCCTCCAAAATCCCTTCCACCTCCCCAAAATTCCTTCCACTGCCTCCCCAATTTTCCCGTTCTCCTCATTCCTCTTCTCTCACCCAGTTTATCTCCTCAYATCTTCTTCCCTCCCCCCAAATCTTTCTCTTCCTTCCCTATGCTCCCCAAAACCCTTTCTGCTCAATATCTCCCCAGTTCCTTCCTTTCTCCCCAAATCTTTTTMCTCTCCTTCCCTCCACTCCCCTGTCCCAAATCTTTCCTCCKCYTATTTTTTCTTTTCTTCCRCATAATTTTTCTTCTCTCCTTCCCTTCCCTCCTCCTTCCCCAGATCTTTTCTRCCCAGATCTTTTCTCCTCAAATCTTTTTTCTCTCCTTCCCTCCACTTCCCTATCTCAAACCTTTCCTCCCCATAATTTTTCTTGTCTCTTTCCCTTCTCTCCCCTTTCCCCAGATCTTTCATCCCCAGATCTTTTCTCCCCAGATCTTTTCTCCCCAGATCTCTTCCCCCTCCCATCCCTCCCCTCCCCTTTCCCCAAACCTCTCCTCCCACTCCCTTCTCCCCAAACCTTTTCTCCCTGCTTCTTTTACATCTCCCCAAATCTTTTCTCCCCAAATCTTTTTCCTCTCATTCCCTCCACTCCCCTGTCCCAAATCTTTCCTCCCCATATTTTTTTCTTTTCTTCCTCATAATTTTTCTTCTCTCCTTCCCTTCCCTTCCCTCCTCCTTCCCCAGATCTTTTCTCCCCATACCTCTTCCCCCTCCCATCCCTCTCCTCCCACCTGTCTCTTATACACATCTAGATGTGTATAAGAGACAGCCCCAAACCTTTTCTCCCTGATTCTTTTACCTCTCCCCAAATCTTTTCTCCCCAAATCTTTTTCCTCTCATTCCCTCCACTCCCCTGTCCCAAATCTTTCCTCCCCATATTTTTTTCTTTTCTTCCTCATAATTTTTCTTCTCTCCTTCCCTTCCCTTCCCTCCTCCTTCCCCAGATCTTTTCTCCCCATACCTCTTCCCCCTCCCATCCCTCTCCRCCCACTCCCTTCTCCCCAAACCTTTTCTCCCTGATTCTTTTACCTCTCCCCAAATCTCTCCTCCCCAAATCGTTCATCCCCAGATCTTTTCTCCCCAGATCTTTTCTCCCCAGATCTTTTCTCCCCAGATCTCTTTCCCCTCCCATCCCTCCCCTCCCACTCCCTTCTCCCCACTCCCTTTTCTGCCCTCCCTCCCCGCTCCTCGCTGTCCCCTCCCTCTCGCCCGTCTCCCACCGCAGTGTCCCCGGCTGGGTGGGCTCTGCCCGCCCCTCCCGCTCCGCTCCCGCCCCGGTTCCGCCTCCCGCTCCGCTCGCTGGGGCTGGGGCGCGCCCGGCGGCGGCGGGCGCAGGGAGCCGGCCCCGCTGCTCGGGCTGCYCAGCGGGCACAGCGCCGGGCAGGGCACGGCAGGAGGAGGAGGAAGAGGAGGAGGAGGACGATGGGGCGGCGGCGAGCGGCGGCGGCGGCGGGGCGGCTGGCGCAGCCCGAAGGCAGCGGCATGGAGCCCGGCGCCGGTGCAGAATGAAGGGTGCCTGCCGCCCCCCCCGCAGACATGTCTGTGCCTTTACTCAAGATTGGAGTCGTCCTCAGCACCATGGCCATGATCACCAACTGGATGTCGCAGACGCTGCCCTCCCTCGTGGGGCTCAACACCACCAAACTCACGGCGGCCACGGGCGGCACCTTGGACCGCAGCACGGGAGTAAGTGCGGGAGGGCTGCGGGGCACGGGGAGGGCTGCCCGGGGCATGCCAGCCTCCCGGAGCATCTCCCATCCTGGGGCATTCCCGCATCCCGGAGCCTCCCAGCATCCCGGAGAATCCCCGAGTCCCGGAGCAACCCGGAGCATCCCCGCATCCCCGAGTCCCGGAGCATTTTCCGCATCCCGGAGCATCCCCGAGCCCCGGAGCGTCCCTGCGGCTGCTCCCCGCCGCCGCCCAGCCCTCCCCGCCCGGCTGTCACATCTCTCCTCGCCCAGGTGTCCCCGTGGCCGGCAGGGTCCCCCCTGCAGGATCCCGAGTGTCCCCGCGGTGCTGCGGGAGCGGGGAAGGGGCGCTCGGGGCGCGGGGGTGCTGGCAGGGGATGGGGGTGACAGGGAGCGTCTGTCGCTCTCCCCTCCTCTCCCCTGGTTCGGCCATCCCTCCTTCGTGCCTGGGGGGGACTCGGCTGCCTCCCCGCGCCGTCCCTGCGGCCGAAGGGATGCCAAGTTTCCCTCGCGGCCGCTGCAAAAGCCGCCGGGAGAGCGGGTGCGAGTGCCGGGAGGCGCCTCCGCTGCTCTCCCTGCCCGATGCGCCCTCGGAGGGACGGAGATGCAGCCGGGCTGGACATGCCCTGTGCCTGCCCTGCTGGAGAGCTGGGGCCGTGCCTGAGCTTCCCACTTTGGGAATGGCTGGGAAAATCACTCCAGTCTGTCTGTCTGTCTTCCCGGAGCAGGGAAGATCGGGCACKTTTCTCCTGCAGGCTGCACGCTCGTGCTTTCTGACAGAGCCCCGCTGCTGCAGCTCCGCTGTTCCCGGAGTATTCCGTGTAGTGCTTGTGTGCTGCTCAGTGAATGAAACTGGGATTTTTTATTTTTTTTTTTCCACGTTGTCAGGGTTTATGAGATCCATTTATTATTCTTATTTTTATCCCCCGCTCGTTTTAGCCAGGGAATCCAATTTTGCGTCTGCCTGGGCATGTCTGTCAACGTGGGCATTTGCAAGGTGATTTGTTCTGTAGGGAAGCGGTGAAAAGAACATTTSCCCTCTGGTTGGGGACACGGTGACACCTTCAAAGTGCTCCGAGGCTGGGGTGGGTTAACTAATGGATTATGCCGTGAGACAGAAGGAAAATTAAGAGCAGAGAGGGCAACGCGCTGTGTTTGGGGTGGGCTCCGTTCCCCGGCGTGCCCTCAGCGCTGCATCGCGTCCCTGCCGGGATTCTGCTCAGGGGCTTGCCCTGCCTGCAGCGGAGGGGAGCGATTGTCCGGGGAGGCTCCTCATGCCTGGGGAACGTGGCAGAGAGGGGGGAACGGAACTCGGGGTGTCCGTAGGTCGGGGTGTCTGTAATTCGGGGTGTCCGTACCTCGGGTGTCCGTACCTCGGGTGTCCATGCCTCAGGGTGTCTGTAATTCGGGGTGTCTGTACCTCGGGGTGTCAGTACCTNTGTCCATGCCTCAGGGTGTCTGTAATTCGGGGTGTCTGTACCTCGGGGTGTCAGTACCTTGGGATGTCTCTACCTCAGATGTCCATGCCTCAGGGTGTCTGTAATTCGGGGTGTCTGTACCTCGGGGTGCCCGTAATTCGGGGTGTCCGTACCTCGGGTGTCCGTACCTCGGGTGTCCATGCCTCAGGGTGCCCATAATTCGGGGTGTCTGTACCTTGCAGTGTCCTTACCTCGGGGTGTCCGTAGTTCGGGGTGTCTGTGCCTTGGGGTGTCTGTAATTCGGGGTGTCCATGACTCAGGGTGCCTGTGACTCGGGGTGTCCATAATTCGGGGTGTCTGTACCCCGGGGTGTCTGTTCCTCAGACTGTCCGTGTCTGGGGGTATCTGTAACTCGGGGTGTCCATGACTCAGGGTGTCCATAATTCAGGGTGTCCGTGCCTCAGGCTGTCTGTAATTTGGGGTGTCCCTACCTCACGATGTCCCTACCTCACGAGGTCCATACCTCGGGGTGTCCATAATTCGGGGTGTCCGTGTGTCCGTACCTCGCGGTGTCTCTGCACTCATCTGAGCACATCTCCGGCCCCAGACCCCGGCGGGCTCTGCAGAGCCCGGGGCACTGCTCAGCCTCGGCAGGACGCTGTGCCCTGCTGGTGGCTCGGGCACGTCCCTGTCCCGGTGTTAAGGGCTCTGTCACCGCGGCAGGGTAGGGCTCCCTGCGCTGGCCAGCACTCGGAATTTTCACCGTTCCCCGTGTCCCCGCTTTCCCACTCGCGTTGCCTTCCTGTTTTCAGCTCTTCCTCTCCTTTTCAGACCCTTCTCTGATTCGTCCCCAATCCATATTTTTGCATTCCAAGTGAATTTTGCCAGCTGGGCCCTCGGAGGAGCCTCCACTCCCTGCCACGTCCTCATCCCCCTTCACCTCCCAGAGCCCTGCAAGGCCTCCRTTGGTTAATTAACCCATCTCTCCCTGTGTTAATTAGGTGTTGCCTACCAACCCAGAGGAAAGCTGGCAGGTGTACAGCTCTGCCCAGGACAGCGAGGGACGTTGTATATGCACAGTGGTGGCACCTCAGCAGACGATGTGCTCGCGTGATGCCAGGACAAAGCAGCTGAGACAACTCCTAGAAAAGGTAATGCTTGGCCCCTGCTGCCAAAAGTGCTTTGGTTTGGTGGGGGAGAAACCTGAGCTGAGCCTTGGTTTCCAGGGAAAACCCCTTGGGATGCTTTTTCCATGTGGAGCTGTCCCTGTGTGTGTAGTGGGGAATAATCAGCTGCAGGCAGGAGGAGAAATCTCTTTAAGTGTTTTCTGAGAGGAAATCCTGGCCTAAGGTCAAGGGAAAACTGCTGAGATCAAAGCACCAATATTGAACCGTATCTCTAAAAAAAATAAAAAAAATAAAAAAAAATCCCCCTTTTTTTATTCTGTTGGCCCAAGCAGTTTGAGAGCAGACTCAGCAACAGGAGAGGAAAAAGAATTCAAAGCCCAAAGCCAAGCTTTCCTAGGCAAGGTGCTATTGAAAAGGTCAAGTGAAACCCTGCAAGCTGTCGCCAGCAGGTAGCACAGAGATGACACTCAGTGGTTTTCTGCCTAACGTTGACATCCTCCTGATTAGTTTTTAATAGTCTGCTGTCCAAAAAGATCAAAAAATCTCATTAGGGAYACATCCCCAATAACAAGGAATTTTCCAGATAATAGATTTCAGTGAAGAAATGCTGTTTCATGTGAAATTGTGCTCTTCTCTTGCAAATATGAGCTGGCTCCTGTGCTGGATATATAATTAAACCCCATCCCCTAATGCTATATTGGCCTGTGCCGTGCATGACAAAAGAATTTTCATCCTGCTGCTTTGGGGAAAGCTGCTGTATTAATTCCCTCTAACAATATTAAACCTCCGCTTAACTGATTTCCCCCATGTGCTGAGGACAATAAAGCCAGCCAGGAAACATTCAGCCCTAAAACAATTCTTTGGGTTGTCAGAGGCTGCTAAAAATAATCCCAAGTCAGGCTTTTCTTTCTCACAGCAATAACACCCTGGGTGCTTTTGCTCCTGAGAGGCAGCAGGATTTATGAACAGCTCAGAGGTGCTCCCAGAACTCCTCATCCACTCTGAACAATCAGGATTTGACCCAATGCCCTCAGCTGATGGGCAGGAGRTGGGAATGGGAGACCTGGGATAACATCAGGAGGGTGGAGGTGCTCAGTGGGGTTTTTTTTAATGCAGCTCTCTGGCTGCCAATGGAGAAAAAGCGAGGGAGGAGCAGGYTTTCTGGGCATGTGTTGTGGGATATGTTACCTGCCTGCTAATCTGGCTGCATCTCACTCCCACGCTAACCTATATGAAAAACCCCAAAATAAGGAACAGGCTCTTGGTGCCAGACATCTGATCCTGATGGAGGCTGAACTGATCATCCCTGGAGGTGCAGAGCTTCCAGCTTCCCAGGGAGGATTTCAATCCTGAAAACTCCTTCCCTCAGCTGGCATRCTAACCCTGGCTTTGTGATGGGGGGAAATRGCAGCTCCTGGTTTCTCCACAACGTGTCAAGGAGGAAATTGTGGTTGGGTTTTCCAAGGAGCAGACATGGAATTCACCCATGGAGATGATGAGGTGTTGCAGGGCATCAGCTGCATTCGTGTTCACACAAAGCAATTAAGAGCARCTCCAGGGAAATCCCCATGCAGAATCTTTTGGAATTTGGGGGTTCAGAGCTGCCATCCATCCATGCCCAGCTCATGAGGATGAGGATCTGTGTAGGAACTGCAGTTGGGAYGGAGTGGTGGGCATCCTGGCAGGTCCCAGAGGGAGGGGAGGGCAGCCAGGGCTGCTCAGGCTGCACAGAGTGTTCAGCCCAGGCTCTGACACTCGAGGGCTCTGAGCTCATCCTTGGCTGGGGCACTCAGAGCCCTGCCAGCCTCACACGTGGCAGGTGCTGGGTGCAGCCCTTGGACTGCACCCAAACCAAGACATCACCTCAGTCCTGCTCACCATCAGATTGTGTTTGATCTCCAAACAGAATCTGATTGATTGATTGATTTCTTTATTTGTCTGGCCCTGGTATCGGGGACAGCTTCCTCTCTGCTGGTGAAACCATTTCTGGTTTCCTGCCAATCCTTCCTCTCAGCCAGTGCTGATTTCCAGATTTAACAGTTCTATTTGTTCCTCTGATGGTCACTCCCAGGTGTGTACAGGGGGACAGTGGCATCTCTTCTCAGCCATCCCTGCCTCCTGCAGACCTTATCAGATGAACTTTTCATTTCCTGAACCATCAGCTGAGTCCATTTCTCTGCTGTTTTTTCCCCTAAACRTTGAAAATCTCCCTCAAGATTCCTCTTGCTGTTGCTCCATCAGTTTGTGCACCTCCCCAAGGCTGAAGGCTCATCCCCAGCTGAAACCCCAGAGCTGGGCTCAGAACAGCCCTCTTGGAGCTGCCAGGAAAGGCTGATCCKCAGGGAAGCTTGAGCAGGGTTTAAACCTTGGATCTGACCTTATAAACCTCACTGAGGTCATCAGGCCAACACTGACTCCCTGTGACTCTGGCTTAATTGTGAATCAGCTCCTCAAACAGGATGACAAGAGCAGCACTGGAAGCTTCATTGGTATTAATTTCCTATTTCAACTGCTAAAAATAACTCTTTTCCCCCAGACAGCCACAGGTATCTGTCTCACATTATCTTGGTGAAAATGAGGTTTCAGGCTGAGAGAGGAGGCAAAAAGCATTTTCAGGCGAGGTTGGAGGACTGCAGCTGATGGATGGAGCTGAGGGAATTTAAGAGGCACTATCCTTGGGCCCGAGTTCATTAGAGCACTTCTGTGCATGCTTCAGCCTGAGCTCCAGCAGGCTCATTGAAACCTAATCATGTGCCAAAGTGCTTTGCTGGATCAAGGGCATAATATGCTAATGAGGGAGAAGAGGCAGATCCTCAGTGCTGGGGCTGCCAGGGATCTCAGGCTCATCCCTACAAATCTGGCCAGGATCTCACCCGATGGAAAACAACGCAGGCAGCAAATACCCACTCTGGGCTTGTGAAATCCACCCCAGAGCAGCACAGCAGCTCACTGGAGGCKTCTCTGTGCAGAGGCACGTGAGGAGGGTATTTTCCTGTGCTTCAGGGAGCAGCAGAAACGTTCCAGAGGTGTTTGAGGGCAGCAGCCTGGGCGAGATGCTCTGGGGGCAGAGCGTGTCTCTCCCTTCCCACCACCTGAGAAARAGCCCAAGGAGCCTCCCAAAATTTTACTCAGCAGACTCAGGTATTGGTCTGTCATTACAGAAATGCTCTTTTCTGATTATTTGCAGCTGGGGTTAGGRGCTAGTGGAATAAATGGGATTAATTTTGCATGAGCCCGACAAGTCATCCCTCTCTCTGCTCCTTGGAACAATTCTGCTGCTCAGCTCYAAGGACAGGCTGGATAACTGGAATAAAAGTAGCTTGGCAGCCCAGCCATGCTTGTCTAAGGCTCCTCTGCTCCTGCCTRAGGGCACAGAGAGCTCTTCAAACCCCTCCACATGCAGCCCAGGTGAATTAACACCCGCTGAGAGCTGACATTCCCTGCAGTAGGCACAGCTTAATGGGAGCTGACCAGGCTCCGGCTGAGCTCAGCTTTGCTCTTTTCTCCTCCAAACCTTGTTCTGCACTTGCCTGCTCCTCACACCTCCCTMAGCAGCTCCTGGGGAGGTCAGGGTGCTGCTGCTTCATCTCTGAGCCTCAGAGACCACAAATAGCTTCACCTTTGCTGAGGAACACTCTGGCCCCCGGAGCAGTTGCACGGAACACTCCAAAGCCTGTTGGCCTTTGCCATGCAGGTCACCCATACATTTTTAATAGATCCCTGCAATAGTTTCAGTGTCATCCTGCATGAGCAAGGGGCACTGTGATGGTTTTTCCAAGCTGGAGGGGCACCCTTGGCATTTGCCCCATGCTGTCCTGCCATGCCCTCGCTCTGCCACTCCAGGTAAGTCCCAGCCCACCACAGTGGGATTTGCCAGAGGAAACGTGGGATTTGCCAGAGGAAATGTGGGATTTGCCAGAGGAAATGTGGGATTTGCCAGAGGAAACGTGGGATTTGCCAGAGGAAATGTGGGATTTTCACCACTCCTTCCCTCCCCATGCCAGCTTGGCTGCGGTGAGGACGCAGACGGGAGCGGATGTGGCACCCATCCATCCAGGGAGCAGATCCATCCACCCACAGCTGAGCAGGATGGGAACAGGATGGGAACAGAATGGGATCAGGCTGGGAGCAGGCTGGGATCAGGATGGGAACAGAATGGGATCAGGCTGGAATCAGACTGGAATCAGGCTGGGAGCAGGCTGGGAGCAGGATAGGAGCAGGATGGGATAGAACTGGAATCAGGCTGGGAGCAGGCTGAAGCAGGATAGGAGCAGGGATGGGATCAGAACTGGAATCAGGCTGGAATCAGACTGGAATCAGGCTGGGAGCAGGCTGAAGCAGGATAGGAGCAGGGATGGATCAGACTGGAATCAGGCTGGAGCAGGCTGGAAGCAGATAGGAGCAGGGATGGGATCAGACTGGAATCAGGCTGGAATCAGACTGGAATCAGGCTGGAATCAGGCTGGAATCAGACTGGAATCAGGCTGGGAGCAGGCTGGGAGCAGGCTGGGAGCAGGATAGGAGCAGGATGGGATCAGACTGGATCAGGCTGGATCAGAAACTGGAATCAGGCGTGTGGGAGCAGGCTGAAGCAGCGATAGGAGCAGGATGGGATCAGACTGGAATCAGGCTGGGAGCAAAGGCCTGAAAGCGGATTAGAGCAGGGATGGGATCAGGCTGGGATCAGAATGGGATCAGGCTGGCTCAGGAGCAAGGCCCTGACGCAGCAGCAGCAGCAGCAGGCTGGGTGCCTGATTCACTTTGCCCACGGACGTCATCATGGCGGTGGCACTGCTGGGGTGACGTGGCGGTGGCACTGCTGGGGTGACGTGGCGGTGGCACTGCTGGGGTGACGTGGCAATGGCACTGCTGGGGTGACGTGGCAATGGCACTGCTGGGGTGACGTGGTGGTGGCACTGCTGGGGTGACGTGGCGGTGGCACTGCTGGGGTGACGTGGCAATGGCACTGCTGGGGTGACGTGGCGGTGGCAGGAGCAGCACCCGTGGGCTGAGCCCTGTCACGTCCCCACCGTGGGACAGACACGCCCGGCCCCGCTGCAGAGCCCTTCAGTATGGCTCGGCGCTAAATAGGAGCTGACGTCAGACCCGTTCCACCTCTCCCAGCCTGCAAAACAGGAGGGAATATCTTAATAAATCAGATGGCAGCCAACCTTCAAAATCAGGTCAGCCTCGCTGGCGTTCCCCTCCCCTGCTCACACCTCCAGCTCGTTTCCTCACCGCCAGCCCAGCCAAGCTCCTTGCATCATTCCCTGGCYGGGCCAGATGGGCTCCGGGCGGGAATGCGGCACCGCTCGGCTCCCGAGCTGCACCTCCCGGCCACGGGGGCACCAAAGGGCTGCCAACCGTGCCCGGTGCTCCCCGGCCCCAGGATGCCCTCCCTGCCGCTGGGTTGGTTGTGGCAGATGCTGCTGGAGCAGGCTGGGTGGATGGTGAAGTTCTGCTGGCAGGGAATGAGGRTTGCGCTCACCAGGAGATGGAAATGCGCACCTGGGCTGGAGCTTTTCCTCCCAGCCAGGTGTGCTGCTGTCACCTCCGAGCTCACCCCGTGCCACAGCAGGTGCCTGTCAGAGAGGCCAGCCTGGGTTTAACCTCAACTATACCCCTCATTTCCATGTCAGATTGCTGAATCCTTCTCTGCAAAAAAAAGAAAAAAATCATTTATGAAACGGGTTTTGCTGTGTTTTAGGGCACGGGGTGGTGATGTGGGAGCTGCTGTTGATGAGGCAGTAAATAATGCATGGGCTGATTGCRCTTTAGCTGTGCTGAGCYTGTGGGAAAGGTCAGCCTTGGGATGCAAGGGGGGCTGCCCCGCTGCTGGCAGCACCTTTTAATGAGCCCCTTCTCGTTTGGCAGGTGCAAAACATGTCCCAGTCGATAGAGGTGTTGGACAGGAGGACTCAGAGAGACCTACAGTATGTGGAGAAGATGGAAAACCAGATGAGGGGACTGGAATCCAAATTTAAGCAAGTGGAAGAAAGCCACAAGCAGCACCTGGCAAGGCAGTTTAAGGTAGGTCTGATTTCCAAACTGCTACGGGAGCTGTGGCCAGGGAACTGTGGCCTTGGCTCGCACCAGGGGAGCCCAGCTGTGGGGTCCTTCCTGCCCAAAGCACAGCCAGATCCAGGCTGTGGCCTCACCTCCTCAGCCCTGCATCTCGTTTTAGGGTAAAAAYCACAAATCTCTGTGTTCCCACACCCACCCGGGTGCCCGAAATAGGGCGGTGCAGGTGACTCCATCAGGGGGGTCTGCAGGGACACACCCCAGCTCTGGGTGAGGTGGGTRCCCCTCTGTGGCCAGGCAGCTTCTCCATGCCATGCCCAGCACCCATTTCTTGGGAATAAAAACAAGAACTGGGGCTCCCTTGGCATTCCTGCATCATGTGGCAAACCACGGCGGGCAGTCACCAAACCCCATCTCCCCTGGGGGTGGCTGGAGAAAGGAGTTCATCAATCAAACATCACCTCCCCCGAGAAAAAAAACCCAAAAATACAATTAMTACAGCTGTCCTCAGGCTGGCAACCTGCACATCTCCAGGATTTTGGTCAATTTTGGGTGTTGGCAGCAGAGGCAGCAGCTTCTGATGGGTTTTGTGTGGTGTCCTGGTGCTGGGCAGAGGGGGAGAGGAGCTGCAGCCTCTGGAATGCAGCTGGCACTGGGAGCAGTGGCCAAACCCRCAGGAGGTTGCTTGAGGATGAATGAAATTGCAAGAAAAATGTTCTGAGCAATGCTGGAGTCTTAAAATTTAGCCATGCTGTGGGTTAATAGATATAAAAAATCAAATTGAAAAGATTTCTGGTGGAATTTGGGGACTTTTCTGATCAGCCACCCAGCTGATTCCCACCCTCATTTGCAGGCAGCTGGCTGGTATTTTAAAGCAGATTTTTTTTTAATGCTAAATGCTGAAATACCATGATTATCTCATAAAAAGATGYGAAGATGGTTCTTAAAACTTTTCACCAACTCCACCTCCTCCGCTCCCCATCTCCAGTTACTGCAGGACCCTAAATTTAGCTCTGCAGTCTGGATGGAAAGACTTGAGCATGAGTTTCTTTTATTTAATTATTTCTTTATTTCAGTTATTATTGTTTTCCCCCCTCCACCATTCTGATGAGTTCAACCCTCCCCATMGCCTGCCAGGGAACTTTAAATGAAATAAAATGTAAAACATTCCCCACGTGCAAAGCACGGGAGGGAAAAAATCCTCATGGCTTAAATAGGAGGGGATGGATGGGAAGGAGGCTGAGGAGGAATTCCTGATCCTGTTCAGCCCCAAAAAGCTTCAGGACACAGGCAGATGTCACAGCCCTGGGTGCTGGGAGCTTGGCCACTGTAATTTGAGCAGCACCAGGGATTTTGGGTGTTCTAACATGCTTCATTAACGGGTAGGTGCATGCATATTAATGTCTACTCATTAGCTGCTGGAGCAAAGCATCTGCAACAAAATGCTGCATTCTGAGCCTTTAAATGAGCAAAAACAAAACAAACAAACAAAAAAAAAAACCAAAAAAAAATTCATTTCTGCAAAATCCATCTGATAATGAATTTTATTTTTCTGTTCCGCGCTTGAAACCAGTGAGGAATTTTTTGTCTAATTTGCTGCCAAAGCAGCATTTGAAAGAACAGCCACAGCATTTTGTTCCTGCTAATGCCAGCATTAAACTGTGAGTGCTTTGGAGCTCTTGTGTTGGTTTTTTTTCTCTCTTTAGTGCCGTAAGAGTATTTGTCTATGAATGGCTATCTATATAAGGCAGGTTAGTGAGCTAGATCCTCAACAGTATTTCATTTTCTTGCTTACAGGGCTAACTAAAAAGCAAGTTTTTTCAATGCTGCAGTGACTGAAGAAGCAGTTCACTCCCATGTAACCATGAAAAGAGGGCCACAGAGCATTTTGCACCATGCATTGATTTTTTTGATTATTTTCCAAATTAGCACCATATCTCACTAAGGAACCTTGAACCACACAACCGAGATCTTCCTTTGCATGCAATTGTAGATGCATTTCATGAATAGTTTGAAACCCTTGTCAATGCATATATATCTTATTTTCTTTTATTTTTTGGAAAGAAAAAAAAGAAAAAAAAAACAACAACTCTTTGTGTATGTGATCTGAAGCATGTAACCCTAAGATGTTGCATTCTAAAAATGACAAATAAAGGCCTTTCCCAAATATTTTGGTGTTCTGCAGCCTGTTTAATATGTTCTTGCCAAGACATCATTCGGACCAAAAATAATAATTGAGCTAATTTTAATGCTAATAATTGTGGGAAATGTGAACATTTCGCTCCCATAGGAAGCACCCAGGTCAAGGCAGAGTGTTGCAGATTTTTGCACGCATAGCACTGAACCGAGCTTATTTTAACCTTGCAGGCAATAAAAGCGAAAATGGAGGAACTTAGGCCTTTGATACCAGTGTTGGAAGAGTACAAAGCCGATGCCAAATTGGTATTGCAGTTTAAAGAGGAGGTCCAGAATCTGACGTCAGTTCTAAACGAACTCCAGGAGGAGATTGGCGCCTATGACTACGAAGAGCTTCAGAACAGAGTGTCAAATCTTGAAGAAAGGCTTCGTGCATGCATGCAAAAATTAGGTAGGCTCAGAACCACCACGGTGGCTCCAAGGCCACCGGCGCCAACGCACGCATCCCGGCCGGAGGCAGAGATGCCCCGCTGGACATCTGGTGCCGTGCCCGGCCGCGAGGGATGAGCTCCACACAGCCAGGGGCCATCCTGCCAAGAGTTATGCCACCAGGAACATTCCTCCTGGGAGTAGTCCTGCCCAGGATTACTGGCAGGAGCAATGCTGCTCGTGGTGTGAGCGCTTCAGGATGCTCCTCTCCTCTCCCCACGGAGCGGAGCGGGCGTGTGGGCGGCGCTTGCATAAGTGGCAGCTCARGCTTATGCAAAGCCAACACTTGCACCCCTTTTGCTTCTGCATCCCTGGACCTGGTCCGTCAGCAAAGGGCTCTGCTCGTGGTGGGGGGTGTGGGGCTGTGCCTCGGTTTCCCTCGGTTTCCTTTCTTTTTCTTTTTGCATCTTGCCAATCCCCCTGGAGCAGAGCATGAGGAGCTGGGGCGCGGTGTGGTCCTGCCCCTGCGCGGGGTGTGAATCCTCCCTCTCCCCTCCCCTGAGGGAGCAGGGAGCCATTTCCACCAGGCTGCTGCTAAACCACCAGGGACTCATCTCTGACCTCCTCCAGAGGGTTGGAACTGACTGAAACTCCTGGGGCTGTTGTGGGGAGGCTCAGCTGCCACCAAAKCCAAGGCGTGACCCCAAGCACAGGGGGAAGGAGGAGAGGGCACAGCCTCCCACAGCTGCAAGGACTCTCTGCYCCATTTGTTGGGCCAGCTCTGACTTGATTTAATTTCTCCTTCCATTATTGACTTTCTTGCCACGCCATTTAGATAATCCAAACACATTAACTGCTCTGCAGTCTATTTTGGTGGCACATACGAAATTACACTCTCAGGTAACTTCACGGAAGATCAGATCTCTTCTGAGCACTTGATATCCTTGGCAAGGTAACGCTTTGTTTCTCTCTTGGCTCTGCTGCTGGGGTTGATTTTGCTTGTTTGTAGATGCCTCCACACTGTGAGCAGCCACCTCCCCTCCARTCCCTCTGCATTTCCATCCTCTGGTTCCTTGGACATCCCTTCTAGGCTCCATCTCACCCAGAGAGTAAAATTCCCATTGAAATGTGGATGCTCAGAGTATTTYAACAAGTCAGGCACTGAGGTACCCTTGGGACAGATAAAACCCCCTGGCCAAGAGAGATCAGAGTTTGATTTCTCATTAATTAATGAGTGCTGGTGGCCCAGGTTTGGTTTGAGAGCAGGACAGGCTGGGGCTTTGTGCCCCTTTCTGCTGRCCCTCCCCTCACCCTGTGATGGTCACAGGGAGGGCAGCAGGGTTGGGCAAGGAGGGAAATTCTGACCTTCTCACCCTCTTGAACTTCTCCCTGAAAGCCTCATGGGGACAGGAATGAGCAGGGCTGGAGTCCCCAATTCCTGGAGCTCTATCAGGTGGGCACGGTGCAGTGGGAAGATAAGGAAGGATGAACAGATAAGAAGGAAATACAAGAAAGGAGAACAGGCCCAGGAGGGTGGCAGGGACCAAGGGCACACAGAGACCTCCTGGCAGCCCCACATCCCTGCAAATGGATCCTGAAGGCAGAGGAGGAGGTGCCCAAGGAGGGGTGCCCTCGCTGCACCCAGAGCCTTCAGCCCATCCCTTGAAGATGAGGAGGAGCTGTGGGACACAGGGAGAGGGAGCAGCAGCAGGAGCAGGGATTTGAGACTTCAACCCTGGGGACAGTTCTTTCAACAAAGCCATTCCAACCAGGGAAGCTGGGACAATCCTCCCACTGACCCTGGGCAGGCTTTAAGGAGTAGCTCCCAAACSATTCAGGGCTCCAAAAAATTAGAATTTGCTCGTGGACCATTAATTCTGCACATGCCATCCCTTCACACTCAGGTCCAGCTGGGACCAGCAGCCCAGGTAAGAAGGAGGCAGGTAGGGATGCTGAGCTCTRGCAGGTAACCTTGTCCAGGAACTTRTGGGTGTTTTTTAAGATCTTTTTGAGTCTTTAGCTGGGCTTTTTGGCTTCTTCCTGCCCTTGCTCTCRCTCTGGGGTCAGGGCAGCTCTTTTGCAGCAGCCCTGGGTGCTCACAGAGATGGGTTCTGTGCCTCCCAAAGGCTCATCCCAGAGGATTTGCAGCTCACTCGGGAAGCTGATTTATTTGGTCACTTAAAAGAAACAGCACGGATTGAATTTCCAATGCTGTTTATCTCTCTGGTGTGTAAACCACTGGAAATGGTTGCTAATTGAGTTAAATTCAGATAACAGCCTTACAAATGCTTTGCTGCCACACAATGAGGCRCTGATTGCTGAGGATTTCACTTTGCTGCAGGTTTTCTGCTCAGCTGGGCTCGCTGATGTCTCAAGGAAAAGGTTCTAGCTGAGATTTGCTGCTCCCCTGCAGTGTGTGTGCCCCAAACAGGGTCAGGGAGCTGCTGCAGCAAGCACAGGCCAAGGGAGGGGAGGGATGTGCCACATTCCCACCCAGTTCACCTCTCCCAGGGAGCTCTGAGCCTTGGCAGTGCCTTTTCCTCAGCCAAGGTCCTGTTTTGCATTTTGGGTTTCCTAAGCATTATTGATGGATCAATAGTGAAAACACTTCCTGACCCTGGCATGTGTGTGGAGGGGGAAAACAAAAATCAATAATGGCAGCTTTAATCTGTGTTTCTGTTTATACTCCTAAAGATCCCTATTTATTCAGGGATTTTTGCCTTTGCATTAATGTTCCTAAGAGGAGGGGCAGGGCTTGGCACTCCTTGGATCTAGGAGGAATTTAACTCAGGCAGGGCAAGATTTCCTTGGGAAAAATCCTGGTGCAGGGATGGGGATGGAGCCATCCCTGATGGTTTTGTCATAGGGATGGAGCCATCCCTGATGGTTTGGGGATGGGATGGAGCCATCCCTGATGGTTTGGGGATGGGATGGAGCCATCCCTGATGGTTTGGGATGGGGATGGAGCCATCCCTGATGGTTTGGGGATGGGGATTGAGCCATCCCTGATGGTTTGGGATGGGATGGAGCCATCTCTGATGGTTTGGGATGGGATGGAGCCATCCCTGATGGTCTGGGATGGGGATGGAGCCTGATGGTTTTGGGATGGGATGGAGCCTGATGGTTTTGGTATTAGGATGGGGCCCCATCCCTGATGGTTTTGGGATGGGGATGGAGCCATTCCTGATGGTTTGGGATGGGGATGGAGCCATCCCTGATGGTTTGGGGATGGAGTGTTCCCAACCAGGCAACAGAGGCAAGATCCTGGCAGAGCTGAGCTGCCACAGCCCCATCTCTGCCTGGAGGGCTGGGATTGGCATTGGGATTGGGATTGGCATTGGGATGGGATTGGGATGGGATTGGGATGGCATTGGGATGGGATTGGGAGGGGGATCAGTCCTTGGTTTCCTGGGAAGCTGGAGCAGGGCAGGATCCCGGCTGTTAGCAGCACCACGAGCCCAAAAGGAGCTGCTTATACACATCTAGATGTGTATACCTAAGCATTATTGATGGATCAATAGTGAAAACACTTCCTGACCCTGGCATGTGTGTGGAGGGGAAAACAAAAATCAATAATGGCAGCTTCAATCTGTGTTTCTGTTTACACTCCTAAAGACCCCTATTTATACAGGGATTTTTGCCTTTGCATTAATGCTCCTAAGAGGAAGGGCAGGGCTTGGCACTCCTTGGATCTACAGGGAATTTAGCTCGGGCAGGGAAAGATTTCCTTGGGAAAAATCCTGGTGCAGGGATGGGGTGGAGCCATCCCTGATGGTTTGGGGATGGGATGGAGCCATCCCTGATGGTTTGGGGATGGGATGGAGCCATCCCTGATGGTTTGGGATGGGATGGAGCCATCCCTGATGGTTTGGGATGGGGATACAGAACCATCCCTGATGGTTTGGGATGGGATGGAGCCATCCCTGATGGTTTGGGATGGGGATGGAGCCATCTCTGATGGTTTGGGATGGGATGGAGCCATCCCTGATGGTCTGGGATGGGATGGAGCCATCCCTGATGGTTTTGGGATTAGGATGGGGCCCCATTCCTGATGGGTTTGGGGTGGTAATGGAGCCATCCCTGATGGTCTGGGATGGGGATGGAGCCTGATGGTTTTGGGATGGGGATGGAGCCATCCCTGATGGTTTGGGGATGGGGATGGAGCCATCCCTGATGGTCTGGGATGGGATGGAGCCATCCCTGATGGTTTGGGATGGGATGGACCCATCCCTGATGGTCTGGGATGGGGATGGAGCCATCCCTGATGGTTTGGGATGGGATGGAGCCATCCCTGATGGTTTTGGGATTAGGATGGGACCCCATTCCTGATGGTTTCGGCATAGGGATGGAGCCATCCCTGATGGTTTGGGATGGGATGGAGCCATCCCTGATGGTTTGGGATGGGATGGAACCATCCCTGATGGTTTGGGATGGGATGGAACCATCCCTGATGGTTTGGGATGGGGATGGAGCCTGATGGTTTTGGGATTAGGATGGGACCCCATTCCTGATGGTTTCGGCATAGGGATGGAGCCATCCCTGATGGTCTGGGATGGGATGGAGCCATCTCTGATGGTTTGGGATGGGATGGAGCCATCCCTGATGGTTTGGGATGGGATGGAGCCATCCCTGATGGTTTGGGATGGGATGGAGCCATCTCTGATGGTTTGGGGATGGGGTGTTCCCAACCAGGCAACAGAGGCAAGATCCTGGCAGAGCTGAGCTGCCACAGCCCCATCTCTGCCTGGAGGGCTGGGATTGGCATTGGCATTGGCATTGGCATTGGCACTGGCACTGGCATTGGCATTGGCATTGGCATTGGCATTGGCATTGGCATTGGCATTGGCATTGGGATTGGTGTTGCAGTGTGAGGGCCAGACAGACCCAGGCACGTTCCACCAGGTAATATTGGGAATTCATTTCAATAGATTGGCATTGGCATTGGGATTGGCATTGGGATGGGATTGGCATTGGCATTGGCATTGGCATTGGCATTGGCATTGGCATTGGGATTGGGTTGGGATTGGGATGGGGATCGGTCCTTGGTTTCCTGGGAAGCTGGAGCAGGGCAGGATCCCGGCTGAAAGAGTAGAGATTAACGCTTGTCCAGGAACTTTTGGGTGTTTTTTAAGATCTTTTTGAGTCTTTAGCTGGGGCTTTTTGGCTCTTCACTGCCCTTCTCCCTCTCGGGGTCATGGGGCGGGTGCACTCTTTTGCAGCACCCTGGTGCTCACAGAGATAGGGTTCTGTGCCTCCCAAAGGCTCATCCAGAGATTTGCAGCTCACTCGGGAAGTCTGATTTAATCTTGGTCCACTTAAAATGAACACAGCACGGATTGAATTTCTAATGCTGTTTATTCTCTCTGGTGTGTAAATACACTGAGAAATAGGTTGTCTAATTGAGCGTTTTTTAAATTTTCAGATAACAGCCTTACAAATGCTTTGGCTGCCACACAATGAGCCTCTGATTCTGAGGATTCACTTTGCTTGCAGGTTTTCTCTCAGCTGGCTCGCTGATAGTCTCAAGGAAAAAGGTTCTAGCTGAGATTTTGCGCTCCCCTGCAAGTTGTGTGTGCCCCAAACAGGGTCCAGGGAGTGCTGCAGGCAAGCACATGCCAAGGGAGGGGAGGGATGTTGCCACATTCCACCCAGTTCAACTCTTCCCAGGAGCTCTGAGCCTTGGCAGTGCCTTTTCCTAAGCCAAGGTCCTGTTTTGGCATTTTGGGTTTTTCCTAAGCATTTAATTGATGGATCAATAGTGAAAAACACTTTCCTGACGCTGGCATGTCGTGTGGAGGGGGAAACAAATAATCAATAATGGCAGCTGTTAATTCTGTGTTTCTGTTTATACTCTAAGAGATCCCTAATTCTATTCAGGGATTTTTGCCTTTGCATTAATGGTTCCTAAGAGGAGGGGCAGTGGCTTGGCACTCCTTGGATCTTAGGAGGAATTTAATTCAGGCAGGGGCAAGATTTCCTTGGGAAAAATCCTGGTGCAGTGGATGGGATTGGAGCCATCCCTGATGGTTTTGTCATATGGGAATGGAGGCCATCCCTGATGGTTTGGGGATGGCGATGGAGCCATCCCTGATGGTGTTGGGGATGGGATGGTAGGCCATCCCTGATGGTTTGGGATGGGGAATGAGCCATCCCTGATGGTTTGGGGATGGGATTGAGCCATCCCTGGATGGCTTTGGGATGGGAATGTGAGCCATCTCTGATGGTTTGGGATGGGATGGAGCCATCCCTGATTGGTCTGGGATGGGATGGAGCCTGATGTTTTGGGATGGGATGGAGCCTGATGGTTTTTTGGTATTATAGGATGGGGCCCATCCCTGATGCGTTTTGGGATGGCGGATGGAGCCATTCCTGATGGTTTGGGATGGGGGATGGAGCCCATCCTGATGGTTTGGGGATGGAGTGTTCCCAACTAGTGCAACAGGGCAGTATCCTGGCAGAGCTGAGCTGCAGCAAGCCCCTATCCCTGCCTGAGGGCCTGGGATTGGCATTGGGATTGGGATTGGCATTGGGATGGGATTGGGATGGGAATTGGGATGGCATTGGGATGGGATTGGGAGGGGGATCAGTCCTTGGGTTTAATGAAGCTGGAGCAGGGCAGGATCCCGGCTGTTACAGCACCACACGAGCCCAAAAGGAGCTGGTGGCCTGGTGCGTTGGTGGAAAGGAACTGCAGGCAGGAGCTTGTGGGGCAGCATCCAGAGCTGCAGAGGGGGTGGTGGCACCACTGCGGAGGTAGGGAGAGCGTCCCACCTGCTCCTGCTGGAAAATTCCTCGTGCGAGCTGAAGTGGGGGATGCATCTCATGGCAGGACAGAGGGGACTACTTGGCGAAAAGGCTGATTTTGTGGCCAGAGAAAGGAGCTGAATGGCTCTGGGTGAAAGAAGAGTTGAGAGCAGCTCCTCTGTGAGGGCCCTTAAATCCCTTTTTTTTGCTCCTCACGGGGTTTGCTGTCCTGGGCTCCTGGGTGGGCAACAGGAATTGAGCTTTTTTCTGTGGCACAGCTGTCCCTGAGTGACCTGGAATTCCCACGAATCCCATCGGACAGGAGGGGGGGTTGCAAAAAGGCCCAGCTGCTGATATTGCAGGTGTGGCTGGTGCATCCTCCTCAGGTGAGGATCCCAGAGGCTGGAGCTGTCCATTGCCTGGGTGGCAAAACCAGCTAAGCTAACTCAGGATCTTCAAAATCCGTGTTCATTCCCCCCAGCAGGCTGGGAATGGGTTTACAGGGCACGGAGAGGGAAGAGCCCTCCTGCATTGCCGAGGGAGCTGGGCTGTGTGTGCCTCCAGCTAAACCGTGTAGGAGATGTTCAAACAACACTGGTTTACCTTATCAGCTGCTGCTTGCTGTTTTTTTAACAGCTTGTTTTTAATTTATTTTTTTTTTTTTTTAATCAATTGAGCTTTTACAGCACGCTCCTCTCCAGGGAAATGGAGGAAGAGAATAAACGTGACAGCAGTGTAGGGCTGTGAAATGGAAGGCAGATCTGGGATTAGGGGAAGGCTGGACCCCTGCAAGACCTTAAAAATTTGTTATTTTAAACCCATTGCATCTCTTTGCTCTCCCTGTGAGGTCTGAGAGGTTTGGAGTGCTAGCACGGCACGGAGGGCAAATCCTGGTGCCTTGTGTCCTCAGCAAAGCTCTGCTTTTTGGGGGGCATTCTCTTTCTCACTGCCTGGGTCTGGAGGCTGTGGGGACACTGATGGTGCCTTGGCCGTGTCTGCCTGTGCACATCAGGAATTTCTTCCTCTGTTTTCTGCCCTGGGCTTAAGGGATCCCTTTGGCTGAGGCAAGGTGATTGTGTCTGATGCAGGAATTACAATAGCACGTGAGAACAGGCCGAGGAGAGAGGCAGCTGAGAGGGATTGCAGAGTCTTGGCAAGTTGCTCCGGGTGTATAAATCTATGATTCCATGAAGGTAGGTTGGACAGCAAACCTGATCGTGGTTGAAGACATCCCGCTCATTGCAGGGGCTGGACTAAACAAACCTTTAATGGTCCTTAATATACAAACCATCCTATGATTGTAATTTGAGCGGGACGCCCTTGTCCTGAGCTGGCAGAGCATCTCCCTGTGTTCCCAGCAGCACCTGCAGGGGCTCCCACCTGCAGCCCAGCCTGGGTGGCTTGCTGAGCAGGCACTGCATAGTGCAAGCTCCACACCCAGAGCAGCCTCCTCACCCCGCACTGTCCACCTCCCCTTCCCCAGCCTGCAGGGGCCTCCCACATCCGAAAGGAGAGCTCAGGAAACACCTCCTGAAACTCCAGGTGTGGCTGTGGCCCACTGCCTCTGCCCTGGAACTGGGGCTTTAAACATGGGCTCATGGGTTTTAATGAGCTTTGGGGTTTTTATAATGAGGCTTCTGGGGTTTTACATGAGCTCTGGCTCCCAACATGGACATCCCCCACCAGCCAGTCCCTCCGAGGCATCCTTCACCTCCTCCGCCTGTCCCTCCTCA
>NDFG01000078.1:2019837-2041355 GCA_002167245.1 Sporophila hypoxantha
CTCTCCCTAACCCGCCATGTTTGCCTTTGTGCAGGTTTGGTACATGGACAGCTACCACAACAACCGCTTCGTCCGCGAGTACAAATCCATGGCGGATTTCATGAACACCGACAACTTCACCTCGCACCGCCTGCCCCACCCCTGGTCGGGCACGGGCCAGGTGGTCTACAACGGCTCCATCTACTTCAACAAATACCAAAGCCACATCATCATCAGGTTCGACTTGAAGACGGAGACCATCCTCAAGACGCGCAGCCTGGACTACGCCGGCTACAACAACATGTACCACTACGCCTGGGGCGGCCACTCCGACATCGACCTCATGGTGGACGAGAACGGGCTCTGGGCCGTCTACGCCACCAACCAGAACGCCGGCAACATCGTCATCAGCAAGTTGGACCCCAACACCCTGCAGAGCCTGCAGACCTGGAACACCAGCTACCCGAAACGCAGCGCCGGCGAGGCCTTCATCATCTGCGGCACGCTCTACGTCACCAACGGCTACTCGGGAGGCACCAAGGTGCACTACGCCTACCAGACCAACGCCTCCACCTACGAGTACATCGACATCCCCTTCCAGAACAAGTACTCCCACATCTCCATGTTGGACTACAACCCCAAGGATCGGGCTCTCTARGCCTGGAACAACGGGCATCAAATCCTGTACAACGTCACCCTCTTCCACGTCATCCGCTCCGACGAGTTGTAGCCCGGCCTTGGTTGGAAACTGGGTTTGGGGGGGGGAAGAATAAATAAATAAATTAAAGTGAAAATTTAAAAAAAATAATAATTATAAAAAGGAAAAAAAGGGAGAAACTAATTTAAAAAGAAATGCTATTAAGGGAACATACTTTAAATAAGTAAACATATAAACAGCTGCCAAAATTAAGACCAACATCATGGAGGATTAATCAGCYTAAGCCTGACAGATCAGCATTACCTCTACATTTCTAGAAGTCTGGCCCTGTGTTATAGACTCACGAGTAACCGTGTACTTGCAGCTGGAACTGCACTCAGAGAACCACTTCAGTTTGGGGTTTTGTTTTGTTTCTGTTCTGATAGCAAACCTAGAGAACATCCTCAAGCAGTAAGGCAATGACTGTTGGAAGTTCACCCTCGGGAGCCTCGCTCTCCTCCGTGTGTGGCTTGCATGGACAATTCCCCCGGCGTCACGGGCAGCTGTGATGGATGTGTGGAAAGGAAAAGCAGGAGAAGCTGACCCGTGAGGAGCTCTGGCTGTCTCAACAAGACCTATKACAGGTTAGTTTTCTTTGCCTTCCATTGCAGCTACTGTCTCTCTCAACTGTGTTCTTGTCACTTAGATTAACTGTGCTGAGACCCGAAGTAGCTCATGGATCTGTGTCTTAGTAACTTATTAAACACGATGGTTTAAGTATGTATTATGAACAAGTTGTTGTACCCATATTGTTTGAACTTATGTATTCAGCAACTATATTGTATAATGTATGTCTGTTATTTACCAGAGGTGGCAAAACTTTGTATGTCCAGTTTATGCAATGAATGTTGTAAATGCAATGATGTAGTTTGGATTTAATAAATGATGGTTTTTTTGTTTCTAAAAAGGCAAAAAAAAAAAAGGTCAGTGTTCACCCTTATACACAGGTAACCAATTTCATGTTGATAATTACAGGAATATTCTCTTACTGTTATCTATCTACATAGCATTATGGTGGTTGGAAATCGCTTCCGTGGAGATTCTGTGGCAGCAGATTCCCATGGGAAGCTTTGTTTATGGAAGTGTGAAGGTAATTAATTTTTTTTTAAGAGGAAAAATTTGTACTATCCACAGTTATCTAAGGAACAATAAAACTATTAGGAGACTTSCCTGCTTTGTTTGGTGTCTTCTCTGTGTGAGTGAGCCAGTGCAGGGGAGGGAGAACTGCAATTTTTTGGGGGTAAATGCTGAGCAGCCATCCTGAGTTTCCTTCCAGGGAATATTTCCCGATGTGTAGCTGGGGCTGAGGGCTGGGAGGGTGGAGGGTTGGCTCTCTGCTCTGCAGGGATTCCCTTCCCATTTTCATCTGGAGCAGGCACTGCTTCAAGGAGATAAAATCCTGTGGCTGCTCCTGCTGCGGGCAGGGTCCGGCCACCCCCTCAGGGACTGACAGTGTCTGGTGTTGGTGCCACAACAGGYGGAAATCTCATCATCTGCCACCTTCATTGGAGCTGCAGACACTGCTTGGGACCCCTGAGAGCAACTGGATCCCACTCCTTCTTGGATTCTTGGAGTGCTCCCCACCCTGAGTTTGTGCAGGTAAAAACCTCCTTTATTTAACTTGCTCTAAAGAGCGACTGTCACTGTCACACTCAGCCCTCCTGGTTCTGCCAAAGCAGGGCCCTCACAGGGTACAGGATGCTCTTCTCCCTCAGGTGTGAGGTTTGAGGTCCTGTCTCTCTTTGCTGTGAGATTTGGGGTCCCATCTCTCTTTGCTGTGAGATTTGGGGTCCCATCCATCTCTGGTGTGAAATTCGGGGTCTTATCTCTCTTTGCTGTGAGATTTGGGGTCCCATCTCTCTTTGCTGTGAGATTTGGGGTCCCATCCATCTCTGGTGTGAAATTTGGGGTCTTATCTCTCTTTGCTGTGAGATTTGGGGTCTAATCTCTCTCTCTCTCTTTGAGATTTGGGGTCCAATCTCTCTCTCTCTGATAATTGAGGTCCCATCTCTCTCTGCTGTGAGATTTGAGGTCCCATCTCTCTCTCTCTTTCATATTTGAGGTCCCATCTCTCTTTCTATGAGATTTGGGGTCCCATCTCTCTCTGCTGTGAGATCCCATCTCCCCCCTGCACCCCCAGAAGAACAATATTTAGCAATTCCCACTCCAGCCAGCTCCAGGTGAAGGGCCAGCACCTTCCCCACCCATCCAGGGTGATCCTGAGCTGGATCTCGAGGGCAGCTGGGGCACAGTCCCTGTGCAAGCTGCAAAGGGAGGCTCGCTGGGGTGCCTTTAGCTCTTCCCTGCCTCTTCCCCCACAGACTGGCCACATTTAGCACCACCAGGAATGACAATTTTCCAGCCAAGTGGCCCAGTGAGGCTCAGCCTTTGGGCTCAGCAGATGGATGGTTCAGGGCCCRGGGAAGGAGCAGGGATTACCAAGGTCAGGAAATTGAATATCAGCAATCGGTGTTTGCTGCAAGCTGCACATCCAGATTCCAACCTCTCAGCCTTTGCAGCAGTTTCCTGCTGGGCTCTTCAACAGGAGGAGGGAAAAGGGAAGAAAACAAAGCAGTGTAGTGTGGTTTCTCAGAGCTGGATTAAACCACAAGCACCGAGCAATCCTCCCCGTGAAAATGTTCCAGGCAGTTCCACGGGGCTGAGCCTGCCCTGTGTCAGCTCTGCTGCTCTCACTGAAGCCTTGGCTGGATGCAGAATGGGGACAGCTCTCTGAGGACTCATTCCTCTGCTGCACTCTGTAGTTCCAGCTCTCTGGACTGCCAGCTTTGTGGAGAACTTCGCTGTTTGGCAGTGCTTTTCCCTCCAAGAAGCTCAAAAAGGGGGGCTGGAGACCCACGGTGTAATTGGCAGCAGTATTGATCCTCGATGTGCYGGAGAAATCTGTAAAGCCAAAAAGCAGGAAGGCACCTGCAGTCATTTCTCTTTAATTAATGTATTTCTTCAGTGCAAACTCACTGAAGGGCAGCACACTGCTCRTGTAAGGGCTAGAGCTGGGTCCAGGGGTGCTGCAATCGATGGGACAGAGGCTGAGGGTGGCACCAGGGCTGGGCTTTGCACTGGAACTGCTCCTGCCCAGCTCCCCGAGGGCTTTAGGGTGGAAAAGTGGGAAGGAATCCTGGCTGTACCASGTGCTGGATTGCTTTGTGGTGTGGCTGATTGTCCCAGCAGCCAGGCTTTGTGTCCTCCATCCTAGGATGTTCTAATGAGGGGGTGGTTCCTCTCCAAGACCCCAAAATCTCACACAGAGAGAGATGGGGACCCCAAACCTCCCACCAGAGAGAGATGGGACCCCAAACCTCCCACAAAGAGCAGATGGAACCCCAACTTCACACCAGAGAGAGATGGGTACCCAAACCCCCACAAAGAGAGATGGAACCCCAAACTCCACCAGAGAGATGGACCCCCAAACCTCACACAGGAGGGAAATGGGACCCCAAACCTCACACCAGAGAGAGATGGGACCTCAAACATCACACCAGAGGGAAATGGGACCCCAAACCTCCCACAGAGAGAGATGGGACCCCAAACCTCCACACAGAGGAGAATGGGACCCCAAACCTCACATCAGAAGGAAATGGGACCCCAAACTCACACAGAGGAAGATGGGACCCCAAACATCACACCAGAGAAATGGGACCCCAATCCTCACATCAGAAGGATAATGGGACCCCAAACCTCACATCAGAGACAATGGGACCCCAAAACTCACACACAGGAAGAAATGGACCCCAAACCTCACAGCAGAGGAAATGGGACTCACACCTTACAGCCAGACCTCTGCAAGGTGTTGGCAGAGCTTGTCCCAGGCAATTGTGTCCAGTTTTGGGAGGGGTTTCAAGCAGAGCACAGCACATGGCAGGGCACTACTGAAACCTGCCCAGCCCACCCTGGCCACACCAACACCACCCTGTGCCAGGTTCCCTGCAGTCAGCGTGGTCATTAGACAGGAGGACAAAAGAACACGCCTGCAAAATAAATCGATCTGCAAAAAATAATCGAATTACAGAAAGGCAAAATAATGCTGTTTGCTTTAGGACACAGCCACATTTAGATTCTAATTTTCCGAGTGCAATTCATTTAAGACAAAGGCTCCAGAGCACACAAATGTCCTTGAAGGCAGCAGGGCAGGAGCAGCTCCTGTGTAACATGTACCCAAAGTTAATGAGATGAGGGGAAGTGCTTTGAGGGGTGTACCTTTGTCCTATTTGCCTGTGAGTGCAATATTCTATAAATGGATGCCATATGGCCCTACACTTAATGGTATGGATCAGATTGGAAGTGGATGAGCCACTCAAAGACAAGAACGTCCCAGAGGATTGCTTTCTATAGCCTATGACTTCATTATTGATGCACGAGGCTTGTTGGTCCAAATTTAGTGCTGGGAGTCAGTGAGCTGCTTCAGAGGAAACACTGACCAGGGTTCTGTGTGTGTTTGTGTTTAATATTTGCCAAGGTATTCCTCGGGGAAGCCCTGCTCCAGGCATTTGGGAGGGCTTGGTGGCACAAACCAAGCTGCTCCAGCCCACCAGCCCAGTCCCAGCTCCACAGCTGGGACAGGTTTGATGGAAAGGAATTATTTATGAATGGCAAAGACGAGGGGGAATGGCTTACACTGAAATAAGGGAGATTTACATGAGATATTAGAGAGAATTTTTTCTGTGAGGGTGGAGAGGCCAGGCACAGAGAAGCTGTGGCCTGACCCTGGATCCATGGAAGTGTCCAAGGCCAGGCTGGACAGGGCTTGAGCCACAGTGGAAGGTGTCCCATAGAGGGTGGGATGTAATTTTGCAGGGTCTTCACCAAACCATTCCATGATTTAATTTTTCATTTAAAAAAATTAAATGAAAAAAAAAACCAAAAAACTTCACCCTGAGTGAGAGGGACCAGTGCCTCTCCAGCTGGGTCACACCTGCCTTGGGATGAAGGGGGCATCCTGGTGGGATTGGCTCTTATTCCTGCCCTTCACCAAGCCATGACCCTGCCCTAGCCTGGCCTCTGATCCATCCCCCTTTCCCTGGAGCCCTCAGCCCATCCCAGGGGATCCTGCCCAGCCTCTGGGCAATATGAAATGGCAGCTTCGGGGCCATGAAAATGCAGCTCTGGGCTGTGAAATTAAACTCAGGGCTGTGAAATGCAGCTCTAGGGCTGTGAAATGCAGTTCAGGGCTGTGGAAATGCAGCTCTGGGCGTGTGAAATCACAGCTCAGGGGCAGTGAAATGAAGCTCTGGGCAGTGGAAATGCAGCTCAGGGCATGAAATGCAGCTCTGGGCTGATGAAAATGCAGGACTCAGGGCAGATGAAATGAAGCTCTGGCAGTGAAATGCAGCTCAGGGCCAGTGTAAATGCAAGCTCTGGGCAGTGAAATGCAGGCTGCGGCAGTGAAATTAAACTCAGGGCTGCTGATGCAGCTCAGGGCAGTGAAATTAAACTCTAGGGCTGTGAAATGCAGCTCAGGGCAGTTGAAATGCAGCTTCTGGTCTGAGGAAATGACAGCTCTGGGCGTGTGAAATGCAGCTCTGGGCTGGAAATGCAGCTCTGGGCAGTGAAAATGGCAGCTCTGGGCTGTGAAATGCCCCCAGCCTGGCCCCAGGAATTAAATGAAGCTCACTCAGCCCCTGGCCTAGAAGCCAGGCAGAAACCCTGGCTGTTGTTTAGCATCATCACAACTGCGAGAGCTAAAAATTTCCCTTTCTTCCTTTGCTGTTACTTCCCTGACCTTCATTAGTTCTGCAAAGCACCGAGTGCTGAGCCCATATGGAGACAGTTATCATAAAAAAACTGAATCCTGGCCCCTTAATTAGCTCCTCATATATCTGAGAGCTCCATATTGAAGCATTTAAGAACTTGCGAAGCAATTGTGTTGAGTTTTCCAATTAAAAACTTTTTTAGAATTGTTGAGCCTTTTAATACTATGTGTTTACAAATTGCCTTGGACCCCACACCAACACACACATTTCCTTCACTGGGGAAATCTAACTGAGGAGCTTGCTCTTATTTATACTAAACCCAGGTTTTAATAAAGTCATAAACCATGTCAATGAGGCTGCTCTTTTCCATACCTGACTCATTAGAGATGGCTCTGAAGTGAGTGCAGAGGAGTTAGAATCATTAAGAGGGTAATTAAGAGGTGATTTCTAATAACTCCACTTTTACAGCACGTAAAAAACAAATGTACACATCCCTCTTTATATTAATTTACTTTGGATGTGCTCCTGCCTGTTGACAGGTCCTGAGCCTCCTTTCCAGCACTTTGCAGCCTCAGATGATCCAGGAATAAAGAATAAAGCCCAGCTGGGCATGGATTATAATTCAGTGGATCACACCGCTGGGCTGGAGGAGTGCAGCTACAAACACAGGAGGAAAATTGGGTCTCCTTGTTGAACTCCATGGGTAGTTTATACCACGGTGCCAAAATTTGGGGAGGTGATCGAACCACTGGACAAGCCAGGGATGAGCTGCTCCTAAAATCTGCAGAGAAGGGAAAGCAGTGGCTCTGCTGGCCTCGGAGAAGGGTGAAGGGATGTGCTGAAAAACCTCTGAAACGTGCTCCCAAGGCTTTTGGAAAGGATGTGCACGTTCCCATCACATCCACGAGGATAAAGTAGGGTGCAGCAGGACAGGGTTGAACCCTCAGGGGTTGAACTCCCCCAGATCGGCTTCTTCCTCCTGAAAACCAGACCCAGGAGGAGGAAAATTCGTGGCTGTCAGGACTTTATTGTGTGTAACCACCACAGGCGAGGAGAAGGTTTTGGGGTGTGGCAGAGCTGTGACAGCCTCGGGAGCCACAGCCTGAGCTGGGCTTTTGTTGCCAGCCTTGTGATAATACAGCACTTATCTTCTCTGGGACGTTGTAAAGCCAGAGCTGATCTGGATTGAACATGTCATTTGATTTCCCACGCTGCTTTTGAAGCAAATCTGTCAAATCAAACCCAAAAAAAGGAACGAAAAGAGGAGTGATGCATAAGGAAACAGTCTGGGGCAGGCGGCTGTGGGTCACTGATGGCTCTGTGGCTTTGGAGAGGAGGCAGAAGTGACCCTCAGTCAGGTGTGGGCAGGGAGCAGCACCCCAGAGCAGCTGGAAGCCCACAGGGGCTCAGGGCCATCCCCACAGGTTTGTTCCCTGCTGGTCCTCCCTTGTCTGAGCTTTTCCTCACCCCTCCTTCTGCCTTTCTGACCCGGCTTTTTAGAGAACCTCCTCGCCTCGAGGAGAATTTTCCCATTTATCACATTTTGGAGCTTTCCTGAGCTATTAGAAAAGCGTGTCTGCAGGCAAGAGCAGCACTGTGGGCCCTGTCCTCAACCCTCCCAGCACCAGAGGCCTCGGCGGAGAGGGAACACAAATCTGCCATCTGTTGGCAAACCCAGCACTTCCCAGTCACATGTGCACCAGGCCCTGTCACTCTGAATGAACATTAGAGCCTCTTCCTCCCCTCACCCAAACTGGCCCTGGCATTCTGGAATAAAAACACAACACCCTGGGGGCTGCAAAGGGTCACCCAAGGGGCTGGAATGAAATAAACACAACCCTGGGCCTGCAAAGGCTCACCCCAAGGGCTGGAATGAAATAAAAACAACTGGGCCTGCAAAGGGCTCACCCCAGGGGCTGCGTGACCCAGGGATGTCCCCTCTGGTGTGAGGAGCTCAATTAAAGTTTGATTGCAGCTGGGGGCTGTGCTGGGATTTCAAAGGAGCAGCTGGGCAGGAATTTGCCAGTGATCCTGGCTGGGAGGGGCACACAGGCCGTGTGCTCTGCTGGCTGTGGAGCAGGATTCCAGGGAAAATCCTCGGGATGAGCAAGGAAGAGGAGGGGATCAGCTGGCAGCAAATATTGGGGTGGTTTTGCAGGTATGTTTGCAGTGTTTGGTGGTGGTTTTTGCAGGTGTTTGGTGTGTTTGGGGTTGTTTTTTGCAGGTGTTTGCAGATGGTTGATGTGTTTGGATGTTTTTTGGGTGGTTCTGCAGGTGTTTGTGTTTGGTGTGTTTGGGGTGTTTTTGCAGGTGTTTGGGTGTTTGGTATGTTTGGTGGTGCATTTGGATGGTGGTTTCAGTGTTTGCAGGTGTTGATTGTTTGTGGTGTTTTTGGGGTGGTCTCAGGTGTTTGCTGTGTTTGTGCTGTGTTTGGGTGGTTTGCAGGTGTTTGCAGGTGTTTGTATGTTTGGGGTGGCTTTGCAGGTGTTTTGCACGGTTGTTTGGTGTGTTTGTGGTGTGTTTTGGTGCAGGTGTTTTGCAGGTGTTTTGCTGTGTTTGGGTGGTTCTGCAGGGTGTTTGTTGTGTTTGTTGGTGATTTTGCAGGTGTTTGCAGGTGTTTGCTGTGTTTGGGGTGATTTTCCAGGTGTTTGCAGGTGTTCCCTGCCCTCCCAGCACAGCCCTCACTGCTGCAGCAGCAGAGGAGGGTGAAGCTCCATAAACCAGCAGGGCTCCGTGCCCAGATTCCAGCCACAACATTGCTTTGGAAAACTCGACAAACCAGAGGATTTTTTTACAGGGAAAAAAAAAAAAAACCAAAAAAACAGTCAGCTGTTTAATTACCATCCCTCATTAGTGCATCACCACCATGCTCCCATCCCTGCTCCTCGCACGGGCTCAGCCCTGGCCGGTCCCAGGGCTGGGAGCCCCCGCCCCAGGCACGCACAAAGCCGGGARAAAGAGCTGGGAAATGTTCCAGCCCTCGGTGTAAAACCAGCCCTGCGCAGATGGGAGCAAACCTGCGGCACGGCWATCAGCGCAGGGTCAGCGGGAAATTTGTCCTGGGGGTGCTGGTGCCTAATGGACTGTGTGAGCAGCTGAAATGCTCGCTGAAAGCAGAGGCTGCTGCTGGAAAGGGGCCACCAGAGCTGCACAGCCATGCTCTAATGTGGTTTATTTCAGTGAGAAATAAAATTTTAAATTATATTATTATTTAATATTTTAWTATTATATTATTATATTWAKTTATATATTTAATTATATAATAAATATAGTTATATAATTATTATTAAATTAATATATTTCATTATTTAAATTATATATTAAATATAATGTATATTTAATARAAATATTTAAATTGTATATTTAATATCATATATATTTAAAATTATAAATATATATTTTTATATATTTATATTTATTATAATATATTTAAATTTATAAATTATAAATCTATAAATGATAAATCTATACATGATTTAAATTTAAATGATAAAATTATAAATGAATTAAATTTAAATGATAAATAAAGTGTGAATGCTGGGATTGCCATGGATTAAGGCAGGATTCTTGTGGGTGCTCTGTCAAATCAAGCACCCACTTGGAGCCTCACAGGAGTCCTTGAGCACTGCAGAAAGTCCTGATTTGGGTTGGGTTTGGYTTCATGGATTCTTGGATTGGTTTGGCTTGGAAAGGACCATAAATCTCATCTTTCCACCCCAGAGGCTTTTCCCCTGCCCACGTTGCTCCAAGCCCTGTCCAACCTGGCCCTCAGCCCATGGAACTGTGGTGGGTCATTAATTGCCTCCTCCCCTAACGAAGGGAATGAAGGACACTCCGTGAGAACACCCCCAAAAATGTCCTTGCACGAGGAACAAGAACTGCCTGGAAGTGGAAGGGAGGAAAAAGTACAAACCCAAGGAACTCTGAGCACTTCCTGCCATAGCAACAAGCCCGTTCAACAGGAGGAGCATGTTCACAGCAGAGCCCTAAAAAAGGAGCTGTTAAAATAAACACTGGCATATCTCACACCTCCCTCTTCCCTGAAGGAGGCTCCCTGGAAACACATGTGGACAAACTAGGGGAGGGAAGGAAAACAGGGATGAAGGGGGAGATGAGAGGTATTTTAATTAAGTGCTGAAATTAATCTCTGTTGTCTTTCAGTATCTAATAAGTTTAATGATTTGGTGTCTCTGTTGTTCACTGATGAATCCAGAGTCTCTTACAGAGCATCTGGTCATGTTATCCCTTTGCTTTTTATATCCTAAAATACTCCAGGAGTTTCTGTGGAGCTTRTGCCCTACATTTCACATTTTAGGCAGGTGACAGAGGCCCCATAACCCCTRTGTGAGCGCCCTTRAGGCTTCAAGTTCCAGGGGGTTTTCCTGCTTTATGTGTGTTGCCGTGCTATGTGAAGGGATAAAAAATCCCATTTTTCTTTTATGAACTGGAATAAAACTCCTGGAGCCTTTACAAGCCTGTGCTGGCCCTGCTGAGSGTGGATACTTGGAGCAGCAAAGGTCTCTGCTCTGGGGAATCCATTTCAATTCTGGGAAATCCAGCTCTCCTTCCTCTGAGAAATCCAGCTCTCCTCCCTCTAGGCATGCAGCCCCTCACAGGCACAGCTGGGAGGTCACAGKTGCTTTTTGGAAATCCCAAAATTTCCTGCCTGCATGCAGGTACCACACACCGGCTCCGGTGACACCCCAGACAAGCCGAGTCAGGTTTGCAGGTGCTGATCTCCCAGGAAAAGCCAGGATAWTGGGATTTTGGAGTWAACATCACACTTGCACTTCCATTCCTTCCTTTTTCTCCCTCTTTTTGTTTTTATCCTTGCATCAGGGCAGGCCCAAACACCAAAGTGTCACCATCAGGGCACAGCAACTGGAAATGTGATCAGAGAGCAGGGCAGTGATGAGAGAGTTCATCTTCCCTCCACATACAGCCCTGAGGAAACCACTGGGAAATAAAAAAGCTCCAACAAATCAAATTGTCCTTGCTGTGGAAGCAAGAGCAGCAGCAGGTGGAGGGGGAAGTTTGCTGTGACTCCTGTTCCTGGGCTGCTGTGGTTTTTCCATGCTTGGGAATGTGGGAGACAGCRAGGCCTGGAAAGCCTCATTGCTACTGAATTCACTCCTGTGCTGAAGTGTGGGCTGTTATCCACACCTTTAGGATCCTAACACTTTTAGGATAATTCCCCCTTACCCTGGGAATGGGTTTAACTCTCTCATGGGGCTGCTGGGTTCTGTTTTTTCCAGCAGAACTCAGTGGGCAGCAYGAACAGCCAGGTTCTCCCTGCTCACCCCCCATTTCTCATGGAAAACAGAGGTGCTGAGAGACCCCTTCCAAATTCCAGCTGCTTTTGGAGGAGAGCCAAGCTGGGCTTGAATGGGGAGATGGGAGCAGGGTGGTTTGTCACCTGCACCCTGGGGAAGGTTACCTGGAGGTGGCAGAGCCCTCCCTGTGATGTATTTTCTCCTTGAGCCAGGTCTRWTGAGCTCTCAGTATCACACCCGAGACAGCCCAGCTACCTCAYATGGRATCAAATCAGCAGGATGGCTTCTGAGGTAGTGCTGGAAACTAAAAAGTTTTAATAAAAGGCATAATAATAAAGCTCTTTACAGAGAAAACCTGAGCTAGAGGCAAGAGGCTCTTGCTCCTGCTAGAAACACCCCACACAAGGGATTATTTCCTTTGTTCTGCTCTTTTTCTAGTGAATTGCTTGGGCAGGACTTTTTGGCTTCTGTCCAATTGGCTAGCCTTAGGTCTGAGGTGAAGTCCCCAAGTCCTATGAGGTGTTTTTTTACCAAATTGAGGAGAGAAACTTCTGTCTTTTAAGGAGACAAAGGAAAATTTGGTCACTCTGTCAACAAGGGGCACATTCCTGCACTCCCTGCCCTCCAACCCCACAGGACAGAGCTGCAGCTTGGACACTCCACCTCCTCTTGCATAATCACCAGGCTGAGGGGAAAAGAAAAAAAAAAAGCACCTGATAAAACTTCCCACTCCCACATCCAACCCACCCCAAAGGGCTCCTGGCCCTGGTGGAACAGAAGATTGTGAGAGTGCCAGGAATAGGTGGCAATCAAATAATGAATGCTGCAGCCCACTCCCATCTGCCAGAGAAAAATCCTGCCCGAGGGCATCCTGCATCCTSCTGCATCCTCCCCTGGGCACCAGCACCTGGGAGAGCCCAAATGAGGGATGGGMGACTRCAGGSYGCTCTCCAAAATGCAGTTTGTTGTATCCATGAGTTACAGCAGCCCAGGGTTGTGGGTGACAGAGCTGTGCCCACAGCTGTCAGCTCCAGCTGCAGGCAGCCCTGGAGACCCTGAGTTCAGGTTACAATGCATTCTAGACTTTTCTTTTGGCTACAATGCATTCTAGACTTTTCTTTAAGTTTTATACTTTTATATAATAATATAATATATAAATTATTATACTTTGCTGAGCATCTTAATACAGCAGAACCAATCTATACCTTATTTTCTATCTATAGCCCATCATAACTCCTATAATTACCATATTCATGTTGCTATTCTCCAATCACTAAAAGTTAGTACATTACAGTTTAAGCTAGTACATTTTTAGTTTACCAGTACATTATTAGTTTAAGCTAGAAGTTGTTTTTCAGTTTTCTTGCAGTGGAAAATTCTGAGACCTTTTTCTACTTGCAACATTTGCTGCCTTGTTTGCCTGTGCTGTCTTTCTGCTTGGTAAAAACATCTTCTTGTTTGGGGTGGGTTTATCCTTTGCTCTAAGCCATAAAAACCCCTTCTAACTAACACACCCTTTGCCTTCCTGGTTATCCCATGAGACTGGCTCAGCAGTTCTTTTCTTCTATATCACAACTTGATTCCATCTCTATTCCTTCTTCAGATTCTACATTCAAAAATCTTTCTGCCCAGCACAAATATCTCAATGTACATATCATACAGTGAGACTTTCTTGTCAAACTTTCATCCTTCCCAACAAGCACCTGCTCCATTCCTCACCTTCACATCTCCAGCAGGGTGGGCAGAGCTTTTCCCCAGCCAGGAGGAGTTGCTGGCTGCAGATGGAAGTGCTGGAATGCAGACATCTGGCTGCCACCACCACGTGTTTSCTTCATAATGCGATGCTGGCAGTGTTGTGGGAAAACATTGARGGAAAATGAAGCCAGACACTGGGAGGGGGAAAAAAAAAACGGTGTCAAACTTTGGAATTCGGTATTGTGGTGCTTTGAACATCACCGAGTGGGTTTGGAGTAGAAAACAGCAAGGGACTAATTCTGCTGGTGGAAAAAATCAGCAAAAATCAATGTATTATATATATACATATAAAATACATTGATATATATTATATATTGATATATACAATATATCAATATATATATTATATATTGATCAATATACAATATAATATATTGATATACATCAATATATAATATATATCATTTTGCATAAAATAAATATATTTTTAATAAATTTTAAAATTTATTTAAATATTTTTTAATTTTTAGTTTATTTTTAAATAAAAATAAATTTATTTGCATAAACAAACCCCTTTGCAGCAGCTGCACTGACACCAGCAGGTGTGGGACCACCCTCAGGTTCTGTTTTGGGGCAGATCACCAGCTCTAAGGACTGAAATATCCCCAGGCTGCCTCTTGCCCAGGTCCTTTGGGTGGCTTTGCTGTGACCTGGGCTGAGCAGGGTGGTGATGTCCCCACCAAACCCTGGATTTGTGTGGGTTTGTTAAAAAGGGTTTGGATAAATGACTTCAGCTCTCCATCAGCCATGGTGGGGGAGTCACCATCCCTGGATGTGTTTAAGAAAAGTGCCCTGGATGTGGCACTGGGTGCCAGGGTTTAGTTGAGCTGTTGGGGCTGGGCTGGACTCAATGATCTTTAAGGTCTCTTCCAACCCAGTGATTCTGTGAATTCTGTGAATCTCAGAGGACACCTGGCTTGGACTGGAAGGTGAGAGCAATCCCGTGGGGTTTAGGATGGTGTGCAGGACTGGGGATAACCACCAGAGGCAGGAAAAGAACCAGTTAACCCCAGAAATCCTCTCCATCAGCGGCTTTGTCTCCTGCGCCTGACAGGTTGGAGCAACACAAGCTCCGGCTGATTTATGGTGGGTCCATAAGTCAGGAGCAGCTCCACTTGTGCTGCCCTGAGTGAGCCCATCATTCCTGGGAATGTGACCATTCCTAGGCATTTATTTACCCCTTGAAGTGTTGCCTTTGCTTTTCACCTCATGGCTGTGTTATCAAATCCATGTTGGGAAAACGCAGCGCRGGGAGCTTCGGGTCAGGGCAAACACAGCCCCCAAAAACCCCTGCCAGGGTTTTTTWAAAAAGGCTGGCAATGTGAGTTTCTGAGGAGCTGGTCCTGAGCAGAGACCTTGCATGTGTACACAGAGTGCTGATTCATCTGGCTGCCACTGGAGACAAAAGAACACCTAATTAAGTCACCCGTGTATAAATAAACGTACAAGGTACAAGCTCGGGAGCACAGAACAGCCCTGGAAAATCRCAGAAATGCACAATATGCTTTTCCTCTCTCTGACAGGGCTGGAGCTCACCTCTGGGACCGCCCTTTTGTTTAGAAATATCAAAGAATGAGATTTTTTTTTCTTATTATTTTTCTGTCGCAGTATTAGTTTTTCACATCAAAATTCAGTAATTTCCTCTTTCCCTGCAGTTCAGCTGAGTCTCAGGTACACCAAGGCTTTGATAACCCTCCAAATACTCCAAGCAGGGTTCACTTCCACTGGTCTGTGAGGTCTGCATCCTTTTTTTTTGGAAGAGGGAATAACAACAGCAAGATCAAGAAAAACAGCAATTAACTGCTGCTCTAATTGCAGCACTGATYGCCAGGCTGATGTGCCCGCAGCTGCTGGGACAGCACCGGCTCTGTGTGCTAATTAACCTCATTAAAAGCCTTTGTATTAGGCTCACAAAGGGGTGAGACCCTGCACAGTCCGGAGTGGGAATTGTTCGGGGTTTTTTCCTGCAATCCCAGCTCTGTGCTGTGGCTGTGGGGGCTCCCCCTGCACATCCCTCTGCTCCAGCCCCCAGGATTTCCTGACATTTCCCCACCCTGAGCTGAGTTTTCCTGGCCTCTGGACGTGCACAGGCATCAACCCTTCCCCCGTGGAAGTCTSTGCCATAAAAACCCGTTTATTGTTATTTTTACAGCCCTTTCCCTGCTCGAGCCCTCYCTGTTGAGGCACCGGGAGATGCCTTTGTTGTCTTTTGAGGCAATTAGTTTGGACGGCYTAACGAGGCTGATAAATTGCCACCATGGCCAGGAGCTCTGGGGGTTTGTGAGCAAAGGAATCCCTCGGTGTTTTCCTTCTGAGGTTTTTTATGSTGCCTCCAGGGRYACAGCAGGAAAAATCACYGGAGGTGTCGCTGRCCAGGYCAGGGGGTGGGAATGAGATGYTTTTTAAGGTCCTTTCCAACCCAAACCAGTCTGGGATAATGGGAGGAATCCCTGCCCGCCCTGGGCCCATCCTGGTGGCCGTGCCCAGGAGGAGGTGACAGTCCCTTAATGGAGGCAGTGAACTAAAGCAGGATGGATTTGCCAAGGACCTTTTGTTATTGAGGCAGCAAAGCACAAATCATCTCCAGGAGTRTGASTGATTAAAAGTGAGAAAATCCGAAAGTTCTTGCAAGTGAGTAGTAATAATGATAATAATGATAATAACAATAATAATCACCTCTCCCTCTGGCTGCTCCATATGGTGGGCTGGGAAATTATAATTAAATCCATAATCTGTGCACCCCCCTGCTGCTTTTTGGGGGTGATGCTGCTCCAGCCCACGTCCCACACTGGCTCTGCAGGAATTGTCACAGTCCCAGGCTCAGAGGCAGCTGCCTAATTGCACCAGCAACGTTTTTTAAATTTTCCCTACATTTCCTCCATCTGATAAGGTCAAGCCCACCTTGAGGACAGCTGCTCTGCTGTCTTTTCCTCTTTGGGATCCACYGAGGATGCAGCTGCTCTGACCTTTWACAAAKCCTCGTTAAAGGTGACCAAGAAATGCACAAAATGTATCTCCCAGAGCAGTCTGAAGGGAGAGCTTTGGGTGTATTTTATTTGTTGTGCCAGGTGTCCCAAAGGATCACTCACAGGGGCAGGGCTCTGGCTGCTTCTCATGGAAAATCAAGGTAAGTAGGGATGGAAATTTAAGATAAGTAGGGACAGGCAACCTGCAGGAAGAACATCCCTGCTAAAATTGGAATTTTATGGCTAGAAAAGGAAAGACAGAAACAGCAACCYGCCTGCTCTGGGCTCTTCAGCAAGGCTGGTTTTTTTCTCCAATTTATTTACTTTTTTTTTTTCAAGTTGGGATTAACTCTGCTGAAGGAATGAAAAATTAGGCTGGAATGCAAAATTAGGCTGGATTTTCCAACGTGTCCCTGCAAGGCCATTGCTGTCACCTGGTGGAGACTTCCAAGGCCTTGGCCATGGTCCAGGTGTCAGGTGAGAGCTCCAAAACTCCCCTGGGAGGTCCTGGCTCAGCCTCACCTGGCTGCTGGTGCAAACCAAGGCCACCAACACCAACACCACCAGCTTAGGGCCTGTTCTGCAAGGGAGGAACCAGATTTTGGGCCTGGTGCCTGCAGAGAGCTACACTGACCCATTTTCCTCTGGCTGATGGATASAGGCACTGGGAAAAGCTCCATAGCAACTGGATGTGCACAGTTTAATTATGAAATCCCCACGGTGCTCCCTTGTAAAGATAAATGGATCCAGGATATTTTCCCCCCTCGCAGCCATTAGGAAAGGTCTATATTTAGAAGGTCCTGTCCCACTTTGCCAAASAGCAGCACAGCCTGGGGAAGGGCAGGGAGTAGGATGAGCACATCCAGGACAGCAGATGGAACATCCTTCCAGGAAGCTTTGGGAGCCTGAGCAACCTGCTGGTGATCCCATGGCATTTGGGGTGGGCGTTTTTCCCTSCCAAAACCAGTGCCAGGCACTCCTGATGGTGGTGGTGGCATTTCTTGAACTGTGCAAATAACACCAGGTGACCCAACAGCCCCACGCCAGGRGTTAATCCCAAAAGGAGGGACAGATCCAGCAGTGCTGTGAGTGTCACCCCTGGCAGATCTCAGAAAAACAAAGCAGAAGTGTGTTAGTGAGAATATTTTGGGTTCTTTCCTGGTTGTCTTTTCTTTAAGCTCTCRGCAGCAGCTCAGGTCAGCTCTTATTACCTTCAGCTGTCCCTCCTGTCCCCTGGCACAGAGCACTGAGCCACAGACAGTGAGAACTTTGAGATGGCAGATAAATAAAATAGATGCTGTTATTGCAGCCCTCTCCTGTTTGCTGCTGCCATGGTTTCCCTTCTCTTGTCTGACTTATTGCTGATGTCTCCTGTCAGCCCAGCTTGCCTCTCTCGGTGATGTGATTTATGGGCCGGGGAGGCAGAGCAGAAACACGGCAAAATTGCAAATGAGGGTGCTGGGAGGAGCAGGGGGGGAACGACAAGGAGCGATTGTGATGAGGATGTGCAAATGGGTCCTTGTCCCACCGCTGTGACAGGGACTGGGCCTGGGGACAGCGTGCTCAGACAGGCGAGCAGCCGCGCTCCAGGGCTCCAGCTCTGCACCTCCGAGCTGGGAGAAGAAGCCAAACCTGGAGCAGGGACACGATCCCTGTCACCTTCGTTATAATAGAAGCTGACTAGGCCAATATCCCAAAGCCAGCAATTCAATTATTATTTAATATCGATAAAGTATGAGCAATACAGCCACTGGGTACAGCGTGGTGAAGTCTTTCCCTCCAACTGCACACCCGCATAATTGAGATTACAGGTATTTATAGGGGTACTCGATCAGTTTTTTTCAGCAGTTTCATATTTCTAATTTTTTATACATCAGCAATATTTATTCTAATTATTACATCACAATTCTATACACTATTGTGATTTAGTTTCTACTCAGGTGCGATGAGTTTTTAAAGATATGTCCCAGATGGTCGTAGCGTCCAGTTTCCACAGAAGGAAGAACAAATCCCACCTCTGGGGAGTCCAACTCCCAAATGTGGCGTTCCACCTTTGTAATTAGCAGAGATATAAATCTAATAACAGTGATGTCCAGCTTCCCTTGGTCGAAACCATAAACCTTGAGGTGAGATAGGTCATCTTTCCTCTCTCAAGCTGTTTTTCTTTGCTTCAATTTAGGGTTATGACCGATAAGAAATTTTTTTAAGTATATATTACCCAAAGGCATTAGTTTCAAGGATACAAGTAATATTCTAAATTATACTTCAAAAGGTTCGTGCTTGCAGATCTCTTGATGGATTAACTATAAGCAAAAAGCAACATCTTTAATCGCTTTAAATGCCAATGCTCCCTAAATCAACTAGGGTTAATTTCAAAGGCCTTTTTCTTCGTGCTTCATTTTCCTTCAGTTTTATTAAAATTCAAACAGCTCTCCACTTGTCAGTGCACTCACAAATACACACATCAACCTGCTTGTACCTAGACCACGAACACAGTTTGTATTTCACAACCTCGCCATAGGGTGAGCTGATGTGCTGCCTCCCAAGGTGGAGTGGACACGATCCCTGTCACCTCCAAGGTGAGCTGTGTGCTGCCTCCCGAGGTGGAGGGACACGATCCCTGTCACCTCCAAGGTGAGCTGTGTGCAGCCTCCCAAGGTGAGCTGTGTGCAGCCTCCCAAGGTGAGCTGTGTGCAGCCTCCCAAGGTGGAGGGACACGATCCCTGTCACCTCCAATGTGAGCTGTGTGCAGCCTCCCGAGGTGGAGGGACACGATCCCTGTCACCTCCAAGGTGAGCTGTGTGCTGCCTCCCAACGTGGAGGGACACGATCCCTGTCACCTCCCCGGGTGAGCTCCCCATCCCATCAGGGGCTGGCACCCACTCAGCCAGCACTGCCCAGGCCCAGCAGGAGCCTCAATGCTGCAAATTCCTTCTGCTTCCAGCAGTTTGTCCTCTCTCATCCCTGRTTCCCTGCAGCCAAGGTGGTTTGGATGCAGGCAGGACAGGCAGGAGAGGGAACCCAGAGCTTCGGGGAGCTGTCCTTGCTGGCAGCCCTGCAGCACGGCAGGATGATGCTATTTTCATTCCTGGGATAATTGAAAGCTGTTCTGCTCGGTCCTGCAGCCTCCTCAGGCTCCAGGCACCTCTCACACGTCCTTCCTGCTGCCAGCCCTAAAGCTGGGACCATGTGGAAGTGCCAAGCAAACAATCCCTGATTTTTGCTGGATTTCACTGCAAGAGCAGAGCTGGGGACAGGGACCCATGTGGGCAAGCCCAGGAGTGTGAGGGACTAYCTGTGCGCTGGGAAGGGGAGACAAAGCCCAAAACATTCCCTGTAATCCTCCCCAAAACTCAGGGAGAAGATGAGAAACAAGGATTTGCGTTAAAAATTAAAATTAAACCAGTGCATGGTTTCATTTCCTTGCCCTGAGCAGCACGGGAATTCCAAAGGCTGCTCCGAGGCAGATGCTGCTGCTTTAATCTGGTTTTTTGGCCAGTTATGCACACATGTACCAGTCCTGCTTGGATTACACTTTTCAAGGATTACAGCTCAAATCCAGCAGGGCTTTTAATGCCTGGAATGGGGCAGAGCAGCTGACAATATATTCCAGGAGTGCAAACCCAGGCAGCACTGGGATCATCATTAGAGAGTCTGATGGAGGATTATAATAAAACTTGGAGAAATCAGCCACACTGCTGCATCTCCAGCTGGGGATTTTTTTTTTTTTCCCTGGGCCATGGCACCCACTCGTTGAGCAGTTCTAGATTCTGGATAATTATCCCAGGCAAAATCTGATGAGTGGAGGCACTCTGGGATGCTAATGGAGCCTGCTGAGCCACCCGAGTGGGAGCCAGTGGAAACTTCAGCACGGGAGACTTTGCAAATGCACAAATCAACAGCAATTTCCAGGAGCTGGCAAGAGGAACCAGGGAATTCTGCTGCTTTGTGTTGTGTTTGTAGCTCTGGTCAGTTTAACATCCAGCTGAAGAGATAAAGCTGCTGTGTAGGTAGATTTATATATATTACATCTAAAGTTTTGGTCATTTGGGGTGCCCTAGGAATCCTAAGATGCCCAGGGGATCCATCCCTAGGAATTACTTGGAATTGGATTTTCCCAATCTTTGTAATTTGTAATTAATTAGGAATTGGATTTTCCCAATCTTTTTCCTGCTTCCCAAGATCAGGGACAATTACTGCAGGAGATTGAGTTGTGGGGGGTGACTGAACTAACATGTATCAACAGCCATGATGCAGAACCTTAAACTGTTAGGATCAAAATACACAAAGAAAAAAAAGAAAAAAAAAAAACACAAAAAACCCCAATTCATTTCTTTTCCAGTCATCTCAGGAAAATCTGGGTGGTGCAGCAATTCCCAAAACATCTGTTTGCCGTAATACAAATCTGACAAAGCAAAGCAGGTAATTGCTCCTGTCAGCTGAGCAGGGGAGCAAATCTGTAGGAAAATCAGCATTTCCTTGAGCAGGGGAGCAAATCTGTAGGAAAATCAGTGTTTCCTTGAGCAGGGGAGCAAATCTGTAGGAAAATCAGCGTTTCCTTGAGCAGGGAATGCCAGCTGGAAGGGAAGCTGCTCTGCAGCCAAGGCAGCACTGCCATGAGCAAGGAGGTGCCCCCAGAACCAGGACATTTCCTTGCCTGGGGTTTCATTCCATCTRTTCTGCCTTGGGAAGGGTTAAATCTCTGCTGCCGAGGCTTGTTCCTCATCCCATGTGGAGAGGGTGCTAATTGAACAGAAAGGCTCAGGGATTAGCAGGAGAAACAGGTGAAAATGAATCGAGAAATGAGGAAAGGGATAATTYGCTTCCGTGTGCCCAAAGCCATGAATTCCCCCGTGAGGAGCACCTTCCTCCAGGTGGGGGTTTGGTTAGGGAGCTGCAGCTGGGCCTGGGAACAAATTTGGGACAGTGTGTTGAGTTTGTGAGCTGGACAGAGGAATCCTTGGGTGAGAACATCCCTCACAATTTCCTTGGAGCAGCTCCAGCGTTGTGGAAACACCAGAAGTCCTCAGTGTTCCCTCTCCAGAGCCTGGGCTTGGAGGCTGTTCCAGGCAATAAACTGGACATCCTTGAGGTCCATCCATCCATCCATCCATCCATCCATCCATCCATCCATCCATCC
>NDFG01000078.1:2041640-2121115 GCA_002167245.1 Sporophila hypoxantha
CATCCATCCATCCATCCATCCATCCATCCATCATCCATCCATCCATCCATCCATCCATCCATCCATCCATCCATCCATCCATCCATCCATCCCTCTGTCTGCTTTGGGTCGCTGGTGGTGCTGTGACAAGGGACAGTGAATGTCACCTCCAGTCTGGCTGTGCCTCAGTCACTGGTGTGGCTGGAGGAGGGACAGCAGCAGCAAGGAAGGGTCAGGCTCCTGTTGAAATCAGGCTGGGGAGGATTTTGAGGTGAARCAAGGCCGGTTCAGGGATGCTGTGTAACTCCTGTGTTTGCTTGAGCGTCTCCTCTGAAACAACAGCTGTTGAGTACTCAGTTCACTCAGGTTTGGAGCAGGCTGCCCAGGGAAGTGCTGGAATCACCATCCTTGGAAGGGTTCAGAAATCACTTGGATGTGGCCCTTGGGGATGAGGTTTAGTGGTTGGACTRGATGATCTTGGAGGTCTTTTCCAGCCTAAATGATGCTGGGATTTCACATCTGCAGTGCCAGYGGTGTGACAGCCCAGCTTCCCTCGGCTGGACCAAGCCTGGATATTAAAGCTGGTTTTAATTTCTGTGGTTAATTATAGATATTCTACCTCTTGCTCAGGACAGAGGGTCYGGCAGGAGCTGCAGTTCAATCTCTGAGGCTGCTGGTTTTCCAGGGGCTCTCTAGGACACTGGAAAGCCTTTGGAGTGAGGCTGGCAGCRGGGTCACCAATCCTCCCTGGAGCACTCCTGTCGCAGACATCTTTTTATGAGAAATCCTTTCCTTAGGATTTTTCCTCCTGAGAAGCTGAGAGGCCTCAGGAACAAAATGTAAACAATGGTTATCTGCTGCTGTGGAATGCAACAGGAGCATCTGTGATTGGCCCATGGTGATTGTTTCTAATTAATGGCCAATCACAGCCCAGCTGGCTCGGACGGAGAGTCCAAGACACAAGCCTTTGTTATTCATTCCTTTCTATTCTATTCTTAGCCAGCCTTCTGATGAAATCCTTTCTTCTATTCTTTTAGTATAGTTTTAATGTAATATATATCATAAAATAATAAATCAACCTTCTGTAACATGGAGTCAGATCTCCATCTCTTCCCTCATCCGAAAACCCCTGTGACCACGGTCACACTCTCCTTCCCTTGCTGGGCTCAGGGATGCACAAGGGTCTGTCCATGAGGATATCTGGCAGAGCTTCAGCAGCTCTGTGGCACTGGCAGGGATGAGCTGAGCTCAGCTGAGCCCTCTGAGAGCAGAATCCTTTTATCCCACCTCTGTTTGAAGGCAGAGAGAGAGCCGAGGATGGCTCTGCTGCTGCAGAGTGAGGTGAGTTCAGTCGAGGACTCTGCCTTGGCCAAAATTCACTCTGGGTAAACTTTCCATTCCAATAGATTGAGGAAGGCAGAAATGAAGCTGCTTTGGGGATTTGGGGGCATGGCAGAGGCTGATAAAATATTGAAGAGCCAGGCCATCTGTAACTGCTGCATAGGCTGGGGAGCACAAACACCAACTGGGAGAGCAGGAGGGGCTGCTGGCCTGGCCTGATGGACACACATCCTCCAGGAAAAGTGGCCAGGGTGACAGATGGCACCGTTTGCTAGCAAATACATCCTTTTTTCCCCCATTTTTTTGGCACTCTCACAGTCAATAACATGCAGAGGAGAGGTGGGAAGGCCCAGCACTGGCTGTGGAAGTAGAGCAGAGCTCTGCTGGATGGCTGTAACTTTATTTAAATAAATGGCTGTAANAAAACCCCTGTGACCACGGTCACACTCTCCTTCCCTTGCTGGGCTCAGGGATGCACAAGGGTCTGTCCATGAGGATATCTGGCAGAGCTTCAGCAGCTCTGTGGCACTGGCAGGGATGAGCTGAGCTCAGCTGAGCCCTCTGAGAGCAGAATCCTTTTATCCCACCTCTGTTTGAAGGCAGAGAGAGAGCCGAGGATGGCTCTGCTGCTGCAGAGTGAGGTGAGTTCAGTCGAGGACTCTGCCTTGGCCAAAATTCACTCTGGGTAAACTTTCCATTCCAATAGATTGAGGAAGGCAGAAATGAAGCTGCTTTGGGGATTTGGGGGCATGGCAGAGGCTGATAAAATATTGAAGAGCCAGGCCATCTGTAACTGCTGCATAGGCTGGGGAGCACAAACACCAACTGGGAGAGCAGGAGGGGCTGCTGGCCTGGCCTGATGGACACACATCCTCCAGGAAAAGTGGCCAGGGTGACAGATGGCACCGTTTGCTAGCAAATACATCCTTTTTTCCCCCATTTTTTTGGCACTCTCACAGTCAATAACATGCAGAGGAGAGGTGGGAAGGCCCAGCACTGGCTGTGGAAGTAGAGCAGAGCTCTGCTGGATGGCTGTAACTTTATTTAAATAAATGGCTGTAARTTTATTTAAATAAATTGCTGTTACACACACTCTTAATTAAAGCAAAGAGGCGAAGGAAGCTGTTTCCCCGTGGATTTGGTGTTGATGTGGGACAAAGGAAGGAGCTGTAATGAGATTTCCATCTTGGGATGTGCAATCCTGCCTTCAAGGACTGTGWTGAGTAATTGATGTCTCCTTGCTCAGACCTTTCCCGGGGGGGCACAGGACACTGGGAATGCTCTTGGGTCCATCTAGTGGAATAATTAGTCCCAAGCAATGTGAGAAGCCATCTACAAATTAAGTCCTTAATTGCCATTTCAGCCCAGAGACYAGATGCTTCCTCCCATTTTTGCCAAAGAACGAGCTCAGGTTGGGTATAAGGCAAGGAAAGGTGATGAAATTTCAATTTTCACATGAGAAGTGGAGAATCCTTGGGAGAATTTGGCTCCTTGTTCCTGCTGGGCTCCGGGTSAGTGGAAAGAGCAGCACAACTTGCAGCACAAAGAATCTCTCAGGTTGTGTTTGCTGAGGTGGCGACGAGCCACTGGATCCTCTTGCAGAAGGCTGATGGTAAATAGGCTGCTCTGATGTGTAAGATCTTAAATGGGTAACAAAAAGGAGGAAAAACAACAAAGATTTACAGCTCAGAGCTCCTTAAAGGCAGGGCTGGGTGGCAGAAGTGATGTCTCAGGGAGGTGAAGGGGTTGGACAGAATTCCTCTGGTCCTCAGTGGAATTCTCTGGCTTTGCTGGGATGTGGGATAGAGAAAAGGTCAGCAGGGACAGGGGACTTAGGTACAGAAACTTCCCTCTGGGTTGGAATCTCTGCATGACCAATAGGGCAAGGCTCCAGCAAAATATTTCARGTTTCAAGTGAGATTTAAAAGAAATGTAGAGTTTTGAGATGATTCTTTTTGACACACAGAGCAAAATGCTTCTCCCAGGGTCCTGCTTGGTTGGGCACATGGGGATTTTGGAATTCATGGAGGGCCCAGGGTTTGGGAGAGCCCAGATGTCCCAGGTGGGTGAGGGATTGTCCTGCCCTGGTCTTTCCTGGCAGCATCCCTTCAGCTTGGATGCAAGGACAGACGGGAAGGAGCTCAGGAGAAATTCCAATCACGAATTTCCAGGTCGCATTTTCATCTTCCTCTGCTGCTGTCGCCCTGTTTGCACCTTGCCAAATAAAAGCTTTGCCTTCTGCTTTGCTGGGACTCCTGCAGAGAGCCTAAAGTTAGTCTGGATCTAGAAAATAAAAACCTGCAGTGATTTTGGACTCTCCCTGAGAAATTTTGGTTCAATACCACGGCATGTGCAGGGTTTGGGAGCTCCCAGATGGGATTTTGCCTTGGTGACCCTCTGGAACCTTCCATCCTGCCAAAATCTGGGATTGAAGGGTTCCAGAGCTCCACACCTCGGTGTTCCCTCTGCCTTCCTTCCAGGCAGCTCTGGGAATGCATCAAACCTCTGATAAATAATGAGCTTTTTTTTGTTCTTRTCCCCAGATATTTTGTTTTCTTGCTAATTCAAGCCTCTCCTCCAGAATGAGCCTGGCAGGGGGGAAAATTCTGYGTGTTCTCCTCCTTTTCTTTTCCCTGTGTTTCCCAAACATCTTTCAGTCTTGCTTTAACCTTTTCCAACTCCTCACTAGCAAGGCTRGCTCTGTTATTTCCACATTGAGTTGGCATTTTCACAGGAAAACAGCCTTCCCATAAAAATTGGGGATTTTCASTGGCAACCGTGGATTTATTGAAGAAAAGAATGGATTTTTCCATTGTGAGAATGGGAATATTGGCTCCCCAGCTAGGTGGGCACCTTYAAGCTGTAAACTGCTTCCCTCTAAAGAGATTTAATTATTCTGGAATGATTTTTTTGTTGTTTTTTTTTTTTTCTCTACAATATTCCACCTTTTCATTTTCTCTTCCAATTTCAAGCCAACAAATACAAAATAAATCAACTCCCAATTATTTCCCCCCAACTGCTTCCCCCAGGGCTGTGCTGCTATTATGTGCAGATAAATAAATTTGGTTAAACAATGGTAAATTGTCCTGAGCTGCCTTTTATTATCAGGAAGTTGTGTTGGCAACTGGATAATTTGCTGATTTTTTTTTTGTGTGATCTTAGTCCCTTGCATCTATTCATGAGATTATTCCAAATGTTATATCGGTGCATTTAAATTAAGCATGAAAGTGTTTTAGGGCTTTTTGCAATGATTGCTTATTTATTTTATTATCAATAATAAATTTCGAGCCAAAGCTTGAAGCTTCCACTTTCAAGGACAYTAAAAAGGCAGAGGAGAAGCAGCTGGTGGCACATAAAGAGCAGCTCTTATGAAACAGGGCTGMGGTCGTGGGGAGGCTGCAGAGAAACTGAGCTGGGATCTCTGGGTTCTTCTCCCAAATTCTTCCTCTTTTCAAGGGAAATTTGTCTTCTCTGGGCTCCAAAGGAAAGGAATGAAGCTGCTTGATGCTGGGCTGAGCTTGCTGTGCTGTGAGGGGAAGTACTTTTGGTAGGACTGGTTGGAAATGTGGCTCTGCTGTTACTTTTAACGACAAAATTTTTGATTTTCATAGAATCATAGAATGGTTTGGGTGGAAGGGACCTCAAAGCTCATCCAATCCCACCCCTGCCATGGCAGGGACACCTCCCACTGTCCCAGGCTTGCTCCAGCCCTGTCCAGCCTGGCCTGGGCACTGCCAGGGATGCAGGGGCAGCCACAGCTGCTCTGGGCACCCTGTCCAGTGTAGAGAGTAAATTTCAGCCACTTGCTCTCTTTCCCCTGATATTTTTCTAGTTTTTAATTAATCACATTTATGTCAGAGTATTGTTTTTGGATCTATTTTCATCCAGGCTTCTAGGAACAGGGAGAGAGGCAAACCACCTGTCCTAGGGTGACGTTATGATGCTTGTATCCCCATTCATGTGTTCTGTTTCTGCGGGATAGTCATGTTCTGTGCCCTTAAGACTGGCTTTGAAGGGTGAAAGTTTTGTTTGGGTTTTTTCTTTATCAGGACAGCGGGCAGTACATTTAGGGGCTGCTTTGGCTTTTTTCTCACTTTGCTGCTTTGCTTGCTCTCTCTTTGCTTCTGCTTGCTTTTGCTCTGCGCATTAGCTAGTTTAGCTAACAGTCCAGATTTCTTCCTGGACTGTTTCTCCTCTCCTTTTTTGACCATCTCGAACCTGCTCTGGACTGGGACTTGGAACACTGAGAGTTTTGCACCTTGTGCTGCAGCAGCTGCCCCAGCGCCAGAGGGACTGAGAACAGAGCGACCACCCCAGAGAGACTTTCTGAATTTGTCATCTTTTGCAGAGCATGACAGAGTGGTGTCATCTGGTATTGTTCATTTTGTGTGCTGGGGGTGCTGTGCCTGTTAAATAAACAGGTTTTTCCACTTCTCTCTGAGGAATTCCTCCCAAAACCGGTTGTGGGGAGGCCGTGTGGGTTTGCTTTCTGGAGAGGCCCCCTTTGGAAATTTTCTAACCAAATTTGCCCTAAACCAGGAACCACCCCTTCCACCCACCGCTCTGCTGGTTCAGGATTGTAAAATATTCCCTTCCCAGGTAAATCAACCCCCTCACAGAGCTGCTGCCCTGAGAAGCAAACAGCAAAAGGTGGAGCAGGCCTGGAGCTCATCCTGCACTGTAAAATATTCCTTCCCCAGGTAAATCAAGCCCTCACAGAGCTGCTGCCCTGAGAGCAAACAGCAAAGGTGGAGCAGGCCTGGACTCACCTGCACTGCCTGGGCTGCCCAACTGCCCCCACACCCATCAGCGGGCTGCCTGATTGGGAAATTGATTAATTGACCGGTGAGATAAGGCCTCTCTTCCTCTGCATGGCTTCATTGGAGTCTGCTCCTGCAATGGAGATTCCAGCACAGGAACCCTGGAGCTGCACTGGCTTCAAAGGAGAAGGATTTCCATGAATTTCTGTGGGGTTATAGGATTGCTGGAAGAGAACTTGCAGCCCCATCCCTGGCAGGGCCCAGGGGCAGGAATTGGAGCAGCCTGGGATGGTGGGATGTTTCCCATGGCAGGGGTGCAGCTGGGTGATTTTTGAGCTCCCTTCCAATCCAAAGCCGTTGGGATTCCAAGATTTCCCTGCACGAGGTGGAATGAATGAAAAGAGGGAAAAAAAAAATCAATGTACAGAGCACACTCAGGTGTGGCTGGTGCTGCTGTGGGATTTTTCCCCCCCACAGGAGCCAAGGCCAATCCTCCTGCCTGAGTGTTATTCCGCAGAGCAATGTTGACACAAACCTGATTTCCCTGGAATTTCTGCCCCTTTAGGTCTTCCCTTCCCGGACCTGGCTTTTCCCAGCTCCACAGGATGTGTAATGAAACCCCTAATGGTTTATGACAAGCAAAGGGCTCTGCAGCCCGGTGCTTAATGCTCCCTTTCTTTCGGGTTTGTGCCTGATAGATCCTCTGCTGATTTGTTTTTCAATACCAGCTACAGTTTTAGTGACAAGGACACTGTTTCCAGCATTTGGTAATAGAATCTTTATTATAATAATTATTTAAAATTAGAGGGCGAATGGAAATGCTGCTGACAGTGAGGGATTATTAGTGCTGATTAAAGCCATTGCCGATGCAGGCAGGTATTAATAGACTGTTCCTTGCACATATTTCTCCCAGTCTCTCTCCTGGCTTTTATATTTTGGTTTTAGTAGTGCTGCTGTCCAGGGCATTTAGCAGCAGTGTCAGGACCCAGCTGTGGGATATTCCAAAGGAGAAGGCATCAAACTGGGCAATATTTTTCCTGCAAGCTGCTGGGCGGTACTGTGCTCTGGTACAGCCCCAGCAGCTACAGAAGCTCTGAGGAGCAGATGATGGAGTTTTTGTGCTCTTGTGGAACCAAACTGGTCTGTACTGGAGCATTGCAGTGCTCAGTTTGGAGCTCTGTGGGATTTTTGGGGGAGATTTTCCTGAGATCCCACCATGTCGCAGAGATCTTTATGAAAAATCCTTTCTTTAGGATTTTTTCCTCCTGAGAAGCTGAGAGGCCTCAAGAACAAAATGTAAACAATGGTTTACTGCTGCTGTGGAATGCAAGGTGCATCTTGATTGGTCTCATGTGGATTTTCTAATTAATGGCCAATCACAGTCCAGCTGGCTTAGACAGAGAGTCCGAGCCACAAAGCCTTTGTTATCATTCTTTCTTTTTCTATTCTTAGCCAGCCTTCTGATGAAATCCTTTCTTCTATTCTTTTAGTATAGTTTTAATGTAATATATATCATAAAATAATAAATCAAGCCTTCTGAACCATGGAGTCAGATCCTCATCTCTCGCCTCACCCAAGAATTCCTGTGAACATGATCACACCACCACACCCACTTTTCCCATGAGGTCATTTCAGCCCCTCACTCTTTCCTGATCTGAAAATGAAATCCCAGGATTGGCAGGTCTGAACACACTCTGTCAATGTCATTTGCTGTTTTGGTGGTGTTTTGTAGCAAACTCCTGGCTTTGTTTAGACTCATGGGCTATTCTGAGCTGGAAGGGACCCACAAGGATCATCAAATCAACTCCTGGCCCCACACAGGACCCCCTAAAAACCATCCCTGTGCCTGAGAGCCTTGTCAAATGCTTCTTGAATTCTGGCTAGTTTCCCTGCCCTGAAGCCCACTTTAAGCTCTCTGTATCATGGCTTGATCTGATCTACTGCCACTTTTTCCTGGTGCCATCAGCGTTATTTTCCCAGGACAGGAAAAGAGGCTCCTTTATTTCACAGAGGAAAAGGCTTAACCTGCAGAGGAGGCAGCAGAGGGACAATTCTTTGGGGACAGCAGGAAATAAATAACACAGGCACTGCCAAAAGTGGCTCTGAATAAAGAGCAGGGGGCTGAATCACCTTGGGGCCGTGTAGGAGGAAGAGACAGAGCTGAAAAGTGCCTGCAGGGCTGGAGGATGGGGGGAGCAGGCAGGAAGGGCTCAGGGAAGAGTGGATATGGGGTGAGGAGGGAGAGAAGGAACAAGGGAAAGGTGGATATGGGGTGAGCAGAGAGGGAAGGGTGAAGGAAAGGTGGATATGGGGTGAGCAGGGAGAAAAGGATTAGGGAAAGCTGGATTATGGGGTGAGCAGAGAGGGAAGATGAAGGAAAGGTGGATATGGGGTGAGCAGAGAGGGAAGGACCATGAAAAGCTGGATATGGGGTGAGCAGAGAGAAGAGGATCAGGGAAAGCTGGATATGGGGTGAAGAGAGAGGGAAGGATCAGGGAAGGCTGGATATGGGGTGAGCAGGGTGGGAAGGATCAGGGAAAGGTAGATTTGGGATCAGCAAAGAGAGAAGGGTGAAGAAAAGCTGGATATAGGATCAGCAGAGAGGGAAGGCAGAGCTGGATATGGGATCACCAGAGAGGGAAGGATCAGAGCTGGATATGGGGTGAGCAGAGAGAAGAGGGTCAGGGAAAGGTGGATATGGGGTGAGCAGGCAGGGAAGGACCAGGGAAGGCTGGATGCAAAGCAAGCCAGTAGTTTGCTGCCCCACAGGATCCTGGATTTCTGCTCTGCGGTGTCCCCAAACCCCAGCCAGCCTGGCCTTGGCCACTTCCAGGGATGGGGCAGCCACGTGGGAGATGGGATTCTCTGTGCTGGAGCAAAGCTGCTCCAGCTCYTGGGCTGAGGGTGACTTTTCCCCGAGGTAGGATGGCTCCTGTTCCCAGTGTCAGGCTGATTTATGCTCCTGGAGACAAAGCTGGGCTGAATTCTCTCTGTATGAGAGGCACGTGAGCCTGCCTGTCCCAAGCTGGCTGCCAAACTCTTCATCTTGCAGGGCCTGTCCTCCTGCCATGCCCTCGGGGCTTTCCTAAATCTCCTTGGCTTGTCTAGTAGCTAAAATTAAAAAAAAAATTAAAAAAAAAAAAAAAAAGAGAGCAGAGCTGACAGCAGAGATCTTCCTGGAGGCTTTCTGAAATCCAAATTAATGATGTCATCTGTGACAGTGCAGAGCCCTCCCTCCAACACCTGTGAAGGAAAAAAAGGTTAAAGAAAAAGACTTAAAAATCAAGAATTTTGGGGTCTGTGATTACACTCTCCAAAATCAAGAATTTGGGGTCTGTGATTACACTCTCCAAAATCAAGAATTTGGGGTCTGTGATTGCACTCTCCACTGCTGTTAATTGAGATAATCCCCAAATGCCCATCACAAAAGAGCAGTGCCTTGGGTAAGGTGAAGTCCTGCCTCTCAGTCCAAGTGGAGGAGATGGATTTTATCAACATCCACAGSGATGGAGACTCTCCTATCTCATCTGTGCTGCATCTTGTCTTTCCCTGGGGCTGTCTTTGAGGTGAGGGCAGAGAGGAACCTGCAGGATGGAGGCTGGGCCACTTTAAAACTCAGGCCAATTAAAGAGCAGCTGGACTGGAACTCCAGGCCAAGTGGCACGTTGTTCATTTGTTCCACTGCTTCATAAGCAAAATGCCCTGCYAGGTTAATGGAAGTGCCAGGCAAGCTCAGCCAGGGAGAGGCCAGCTGACAAAAACAGGAGCTGACACTTCCCAACAAGCTCAAGAGTGAGAATTTGTTTAAATGTAATTAGTTGGTGAGGAAAAAAAAAAAAGAACAGAACAGAAGAATCCCTCTGGAGCCCAGGCCCTGTGAGTGTTTGCTGAGATTGAACCAATACATCTTCCTGCTCTCAGGGCAAAATCCTTCTCATCTCCTTGGAGAGATGGATGGATGAAGAGCTGCTCCTGCTGCTGGTGCCTCACCCAGAGGGTCACACCAGTACCCACCAGTCCCTGAGGTGCCATTCCCAGCACCTGAGGCTGCCCAAGGGTCAGGAGGGCAGGGCTGACATRCCTGGGGGAATTTTTGGTGTCATTTTCCAAGGGGCACTTTGGCCTCCAGTAAAAAATACACAAACCATTGTCWCCAAACCTGGCCCCATGGGGACCTGCAGCTCTGCTGGCAAGTCTTGCTCAAACCTTGCTCCATGGGTGTGACCGTGRTCACAGGGGRTCTTGGATGAGGGAYGAGARYAGGATCTGACTCCATGMTTCAGAAGGCTTGATTTATTATTTTATRATATATATTACATTAAAACTATGCTAAAASAATAGAAGAAAGGYTTTCATCAGAAGGCTGGCTAAGAATAGAATAGCAAAGAATGATAACAAAGGTTTGTGGCTCYGCTCTCTGTCTGAGCCAGCTGGACTGTGATTGGCCATTAATTGCAAACATCRAACATGGGCCAATCAKAGATMRKCRTGTTGCARTCCACAGCAGCAGATAATCAATGTTTACATTTTGTTCTTGAGGCTTCTCAGCTTCTCAGGAGGAAAAAATCCTAAGGAAAGGATTTTCTATAAAAGATGTCTGCGACACATGGGGACTTRGGTTTGTGATTCCAAGTGAGTTTTRCAGCRAAATCTTTCTTTTCKCCTTTTTTWAGCCTCCTCTACTGATTTCCCAGCCAACCTTCAGAGAGACTGGAGCCATCCTCTCCCTTCCTTTYCCTCTTGTTCACTTTTGTTTTGTTCATCCTTCCATTTTGGATGGTGAGATCTCCACATCTTCTTCCGGCCACCACAGTGATGTCATTATTGTCACCACGCTGACAGGTTTTTGGGGTCCCTGGCTGCTCCCAGCCTGGCTCCAAGCCCTGGAGCTGTTCTGACCCAGGGCTTGTGACCTCTCCATCCCTTCCTGTGCCCRTCCAAGTGAAGGATGCACCAATCCCAGTGCCTTTTGCCACCTTTCTGGGAGTGCCAGGGAAAAGGCCCTGGGATTGCTGGGTGCCCAGGGGATGTGTGTGGCAGTCACACAAACAAATGGCCTTGACAGAGCAGGTGACAAGCACGGGAGCAGATGGCACCATRGTTCCTCCCATTCCTTTATTGCCTTCAGAAGGGAGCAGAGGAAAGGCTTCAGGAGGTGTTGGGCTCTCCCTGGCACCTCAGCATGCTGGAATTTGGGAAGYATTGGATCTCAGAACTCAGAGGGATGAGGTGATGAGGGGCTTTAGCTGGTGTCCCCTTGGACGTGGAGGTCTGGGAGGACACAAAGCTCCAAGGATGCTGAGCCCGGGAGGGTGGGGGGTGTTAGGGGTGGCACCCCCAAAGACCCCAAGGAAAAGCCCAGWGGTTCCATCTGTCCTGAATTTAGAGGGGCTGAGGGAAGCCCTGCACATCCCCCAAAGCCCCTTCAGTGCCCTTCAGCAATGCTGTTAAACCACTTTGGTCCAATCCTGAAATTCACCCTCCCCTCTCCATCCCTTCCCTCCCCCAGCATGCAAGAGGCTGAAAATTGCACGTTCTGGCCAGAAATTAAAACAAACCTCTTGCTYAAGCCTTTCATCATTAAGTGTTCATCACTTTGGAGTGTCTCCTAAGGTCAAGAGCATTTTGCCAGAGCCATTCATCAGCCAAGCTTTTGGTGCATTCTGCAGGCTGTCCCTCAGGAGCCAAGGTCGGGCAGAAATACCCTGCTGAGGTGACCTGCTCATTACTCTGGGAAACAGCTTTTTGTCAATGAATGGCCCTCAGTGAGCATTTAATTTGGATTTAATAAGGCATCTAATGTTTGTTTAAAAGGACACTGTACCTTCAAGGTGTTTGTCATAATTGGATGGAGGATATTTACCCAGAGCGTTTATTAATAAACCCCTCAGAAGATGGAAATTGAAAGCAGCTCCTTTAATGTCTTTGCTACCCAGAGGGATGGTGCTTGAAATTAGAGGAATCCCAGCTCCCAGGCTGCCCCCAGAACTGGGAATGGGTCTGGATCTGGTTTGTGTCACCTGTGCGGGGAGATGGGGACACCCAGGGGGATGGGGACACAGGGAGATGGGAACACCTGWATGGGCACCCCCACCCTCGGGCTGGGAACAAACCACCCTCAGCCTGAGCCTGTGGGATCTGCCCTGCAAGGGAAAAAAGGGAAAACCCCCGAGTTTATTTTCGGTGTCTCTCCTTCCACACCTCTCTCGAGGCGCCTCTGCCCCCGTGCCAGGGCTGCACCCAGGGAGCTCTGCAGGAGATGTGCCAGGGAATATCAAAGCTTCCTTGTATTTTTTTGCGATGTGGAAAACTTTAGGACTTGAGAAAATGGGGAAAAAAAAGGAAATTAATGCTTTAGTATGCTGCCTCAGCCAGTGCCCCGGTGAGGTTTGTACTCCAAAGGAACAGGGTGGGGTCAGGGCTGCACTTAAATAGGGACGGGAGTGCCATTTAAATAGGGATGGGATTGTCACTTAAATAGGGACAGGATTGTCACTTAAATAGGGACAGGATTGCACTTAAATAGGGACGGAATTGTCACTTAAATAGGGATGGAATTGACTCTTAAATAGGGCCAGGATTGTCACATAAATAGGGACAGGATTGTCAAGGTGCACTGCAGGCTGCAAAACCCAGGAAAATCAAATTGGGAATGGCACAGCCTGCTGAGGAACCAGCCCTGCACCTATCCCACAGCTCAGCAAGGGGKAAAYAAGATTCATCTCCCAAATCWYAACTAYTTTCCACCAAGACCCCACCAACCTGGGGTGCTCATGGTGGCACAGAAACAAAACATCCGATCCTCCTCCAATAATTCATTTTATTTTATCCACTGCTAAGTGAAGAGCTGCTTGTGTGCCATCAACACACACTCAAAAAAATTWAAAAAAAATAAATAAAGAGCTGATATTTAACTCCAAAATGARGTTGCCAAATCGCAGAGATTCATTCCGAGGATCATTAGGAAGAGTCTTAAAACAAGCCAGACTAATTTCAGGCTGTGTTGTTTGGGAAGCCCTGACAGAGAGATGGATGCTGTGGGAAACCATTAGGAATGGCAATTCATTTTTAATCCCATTACCCTGCCACACATCAGTTTTTAAATCAAGGGCTGCACCTTTCCAGATAATTCCTGCTGTTATTAGGTGCTGCTRAAGGGAAGGGGGGGAGAATAGGTAGAATTAATTCTAAATATGTGCTGTAATGTTAGATTGATTCCTTTATTAGCACCTTTTATAGTCAATTCTCTCCGTGGAAGGGCTCTGTCATATCTCCTGAAGACAGAAAGAGATGGCCAGGATGGTTTCAAATGAAGCCAATAAAGGGAGGAATTGGTGAATGTGGGGTATTTAACAGCAAATCGTTARGGATGGGCCACCAGATTGGGGAAGCAGGGACTGAGTTAAGGCTCCRGAGATCTGACATCTTATTTGCAAGATAAAAAGCAGGCCCAGCTTAGGGACTGATGAATAATTTGGAGGTTTTAGCTGCGTTTCTAATGTCCCTTCAGTCTGGGCTGCTTTGTTCTGAGGTGATGAATCACCCCAGGTTTCCTTGTGTCCTCCCAGCACAGCCACTGTCCCCAATTTTAACCTTTCTCCTGCACCCTGTTCCAGCAAAGCACAACCAAAATTATCTCTCGGATCAGCTTGTATCCKTCCCAAATCCCACGGGCCACGGAAGCAGCTACAATTTATTAGCAGCATCAGTGTATTTTACTGCTCATCTAAGAATATCATTAATATTCTTTCATCACCTTCTCCACAGCTTTAAAACCTCCTTTATAACACTGAGCTCACGCCTGCCGAGGAGTGAGCGAAATTTCAATTTTTTTATCGCTCAGAAAATCCCTGTGTTTTCACATTTTGCCATTGTGTCATAACATCTCAGAGAACAGGATGTAAAAATACCCCAAAACCAGATTTCAGGTGCCTTGGAACATTTCATTTGTGATTTTCCCCACTTGTGCATTTTCTTACTCCAAAGGTGAAATGATTTGGAGCTGGTTGATTCAATTACCRCACTGTCACCGGATTCTGAGTCACTTCAAGATTGGTTTAATATTGAAAAATAATATTTCCCTCCATCAGCCCCTTCCTGCTGAGYATGATGCCCAGGACCTCAAGGCTTTCATCATCCCTCTGCCTGGCTTAAAACTCTTTTCTCCCTATTTTTTTAGTGTAGGAAAATGACAATTTCCACGGGAATGCTGTTCCATGCCATGGATGCTGATTCGTAGGGATTTATTCCTGCAATGGGAGTCCTCAGCAGGACCCCACTGAGCTGCAGCACACAGGAGGGAGGGATGCAGGGATGCAGYGCAGGAATTTCCCTTTCCTCATCTCTTTTCTCCTATTGCAGTGCACTTGGAGCCAGCTGTCCTAATTGTTTTGCCCCTTGGTTTGGGCTCAAAGGTTTTTTAGGTGAGSATCTGTCCCCATCCTGCAGGAATTGAGCTGCTGGTGGCTCTGGGGTGTGTTTGGGGCTCAGGAATTCTGGCTCACAATCCATGGAGGAAACACYAGGCCTCTCATCTTCCCCACAAGCYTCTSTTAGGATCTCAGGACCACCCCTGAGCTGTTCCTGATGACAAAATCTCCTCAGACACCCTCTGGGCTCCCTCAAACTCACCTTGGGGGAAGCATTGCTTGTGCTCCCTCAGTGCCATGGGGGATTTGGGGTGTTTGGGTGGGATTCCTAAAGGTGGGCCCCGGAAAGGGGCAACTCTCCAAGGGCCAGAGCAGCTCTGCAATCCAGCAGAAATCCAGGGGGCTGGGATCTGTGTACTTGTCATGTAAATGTGTCCTCAGCAAGCTGCAACACAGATCSGGGCTTGAATTCCAGAGCACAGCAGGAAAGGGCATCCATCATCCTGAGTAATGGATTTCTCTGACTAATAGACCTGCTCCTGCATTTTCCAAGGGCAATGTCTTCACTGTCCCTCCTTTCCCTCCCTCCCTGGAGGCTCTCCAGGGAGAGAGAGCTTCCCACYGAGAGGGAGATGTGGTTGGGATGATCCCGGAGTGCAGGAATTGCAGCAAAGCTCTGAGGGACCAGGGAACGGGGGGAGAGTTTCCCTGTGTCCTTCTGAGGGACAAGAAAATGGGGAAGAGTTTCCCCTGTGTCCTTCTGAGGAATAAGGGAATGGAGGAAGAGTTTCCCTTGTGTTCCTCATGTCCTTCTGAGAGACAAGAAAATGGGGAATAATTTCCCCTGTGTTCCTCGTGTTTTTCTGAGGGACAAGAAAATGGAGAAGAGTTTCCCTGTGCTGTTCTGAGGGACAAGAGAATGAGGGGAAGAGTTTCCCTGTGCTCCTTGTGTTTTTCTAAGGGACAAGACAATGGGGGAAGAGTTTCCCTGTGTTCCTCATGTCCTGCTGAGGGACAAGAAAATAGGGAACAGTTTCCCTGTGCTGTTCTGAGGGACAAGAGAATGGAGAAGAAGTTTCCCTGTGTTCCTCGTGTTTTTCTGAGGGGCAAGAAAATGGGGAAGAGTTTCCCCTGTGTTCTCTGTGTCCCTCTGAGGGACAAGAAAATGGGGAAGAGTTTCCCTGTGTCCCTCTGAGGGACAAGAAAATGGGGAAGAGTTTCCCTGTGTTCTCTGTGTCCCTCTGAAGGACAGGGAAATGGGAGAAGAGCTCTGAGGGAGAAGGGAATGAGGGAAGAGTTTCCCTGTGTCCTTCTGAGGGACAAGGGAATGGGGAAAGAGTTTCCCTGTGCTCCTTGTGTTTTTCTGAGGGACAAGAGAATGTGGGAAGAGTTTCTCTGTGTCCTTCTGAGGGACAAGAAAATGGGGAGGAGTTTCCCCTGTGTTCCTCATGTTTTTCTGAGCAACAAGAGAATGAGGGGAAGAGTTTCCCCTGTGTCCCTCGTGTTTTTCTGAGGGACAAGGGAATGTTGGAAGAGTTTCCCTGCAGGGATCCCTGGATGTGGACAGGAAGAGCTGCCTCAGCAGCGGGCAGGGTGGAAGGTTCCAGCAGCAGCTCAGTGTGATTGTTGCAGTGAAAATATCAAAATGTTGCTCTCTTGAAGCTGGGCACCTCCTCCAACAAAAAGAAGAAACTTTGGCATCTTCCTTGGAGTGGGAATTGCCAGCACCTCCATCCCACGGGGCTTTGGCAGGAATGGGACCAGTTCCATCACTGGCCCCAGCATCAGTGGGGATTTTGTGGATGATTTATGGATGATTTTATGGATGATTTTGTGGATGATTTTATGGATGATTTTGTGGATAATTTATGGATGACTTTATGGGATGATTTTGTGGATAGTTTTTGTGGATGATTTTGTGGATGATTTTATGATGATTTTGTGGATGATTTATGGATGATTTATGGATAATTTTGTGGATGATTTTGTGGATGATTTTGTGGATGATTTATGGATGATGTTATGGATGATTTTGTGGATGATTTATGGATGATTTATTGATGACTTTGTGGATGATTTGGATGATTTGGTGCATGATTTTATGCATGATTTTGTTGGATGATTTATGGATGATTTATGGATGACTTTGTGGATGATTGGATGATTTTGTGGATGATTTTATGGATGATTATGATGATTTCATGGAGAAGCAGCAGTCAGGACTTCCGAGGCTAGCCAGCCTGAGCTCTGGTTTATCCACAGCTCATTCCCACTCCTGTAAAAGCCAGGGATGCTGGTGCTCCTGGGATTTGCAGGACACACAGCAAATGATTTATTCTTGGGGAAGTGCTGCAGGTGCTCTGGGTGGAAGGGAGCGTTGTAATTGCAAAGCAAAGCCATTAAGTGGCAAATTGGATGAAACCTTTCCCTAAATGAACTGGGTTTCAAAACATGGCCTTTGCAAAGGCTGTTCCTGTGTAAAACGAATTTACTTGTGAATGTTTCTTGCTTTAATCTCGGTCCTTAAAGAAGATTTACAGTCTCATCAAGTCCTGAGAGTCAATGTTAAATTATTGTAATTTATTCCACATTATGTTGCGTTAGTTTTTGCCACATATGGTATGTTACATTAATTTAGCTAATGTATGCTAATTTTGAGCTAAATTTAAGTCACAGTACCCAAACAGTGTGGAGATTGATGGCTTAGAAATTAATGTCATAATAGGAATAATTAATAGTAATAATATGGAGACTCTGGCATTGCTGCTTTGGAATCCTGAGCGTTCCAGCTGAGTTTATTGTGTCTTTGTAGCGTGACTCACTGACTACTCAAAGAAGGAAGAAAGAGACCTTGTCTCTCCTTTATGGGGCCATATATCAGCCCCATAAAACACAATCCCAATTCTTGATAGCCCCGTTGCAGCAGAAATTGTTGGTCCCTGTGGCAAAGGACCTCGGAGCTCAGTAATCTTTTATGCCTCTGAACTCCACAACAGCTGGACATTAAATCTCTGGGTTAATTCAACAAGTTTCTGCATTTCTCTCCATCCAGCCTTTTTTTATTTTTCCCCCCCTTAGGGAATATTCAGTGGCAGGGCAGGGCTGTGGCTCTCTCCATCCCCTGCTGGCACTCTCATGATGTCAGTGTGGCTTTCCAGCCTGTTCCAGGTGTGATTTTCCATCTCCTCCACYCTGGCAGCTCCCAAGGGGCTGTGGAGGGGTAAAACACCCACCCAGGCTCCTTTTCCCCTCCTGCCTTTTTCTGGCACTCCTCACTCAACAAATCTGGTGGGATTTTGGCTGGGAAGAGTTTAACTGGTCCCRTGTGGTGTGAGGGGAGAGCAGCTCCTTCCCTGGAGCAGCAGCCTGGTGGCTCTTCAGAAAACCCCAAACCACCCCAAACTTCATTTTCTGGTTGAAATTCCATTTGTGCAGACTCTTCCCATTAAACCTGCCCTGCATTTCCACAGTTATTAGCGTGCACATTAATTAAAACAGGCTTTGATTAAAGGCAGGGACTGGAAAAGCAGATTAACATCCTCCTGATTTTAAGCTTCTACGTGAAACCAGCTCAGCAAAACCCCGTTGTTCTGGGACAAATAAATCCTGCACCTTGCAGTGGGCAGAGCCTGACCCACCCTGTAATCCRGTGTCTCTTGGCTGTGCTGAATTAATGGGACCTCTGGAGGATTCCCTCTGTTGCTCTAAGCCTTTCTGGTGTTATTATTTAAGAATATTTAATCCCAAGGACAACAAGGAAATATGAAATCACCCTTTGTCCCACTTTGGTGGCTGAAATGCTGTTATGGCCGGGGAGGGAGGAGGAAGGCTGGGGCAGGGGATGGAAACAGCTGCTGAGAAAGGAAATTTCCATCAGGGAGAGGAGCTGGAGAGGGCCCAGCCCCTCCTGTGTGCAGCAGGGGGTGAGAAATTGGGGGAAATGAGGGAATGGAGGGAGAAATTGGGGGAATTGAGGCAGTTCAAGTGCATTGCCTGAACAAGCCACGCTCTGAGCTGTGCCCTGGAGCTCTCTGGCCCATAAATCTGGTTGTGGCAGGGAGGAAGGAGCAAGAGGATGCTCAGTSCCTGTCCCTTCCTTCTCCCCAGGGCATCTCCACCAGGAGCCATCCCTGCCCCAGCCAGGGGAAGTTGTGGCTTTAGGACAAACCACAGATTGTTCTTTGGTATTTACAGCTGCAGGGCAGCCTCTTGGCTGTTTCAGAGGCATTTTTGGGCCCTGTGCAGGCRTCTTTGGGCATTTTTTAACCTCTCACTCCTCTGCACGATCCCAGTTGGCACCACCAGAGCACCTGCAGGATCTCCCCTGGTTCCTCTGCCTGTSACTGCCACATGGAAAACCCACAGAGCAGCAAAATCCCTGCTCAGCCTCTCAGCAGGAACCTGCTGAAGCCTCCAGCACAAATCCCTTTGTTTTTTCTCCAGAGGGGGAATGGCTTTTGTTGCAAATATGATATTTGCAAACTATTGGAATCCTGTTCCCTGGAACCCCAGGCTGATGTYAATAATGGGCTTTGAAAATTCAGTGCAGGCAACCCAAACATGAGGAGGGGGAGGATGATGAAGGGAGCAGTAAAACTTGGCCTGAGGCCCACGTCTCTGCGGCCCTGCAGGAACTTGCCTGGTGACAATGACAGAGATTTTSTAAATGGATCTGTTTGTTATTGGCAGGCAGCAGCAGGAGCAGGGAAATCAGGCTCCCAGCAGACACAGCCCTCTCTGTTCCACAGAATATTGTGTGAAATATGTGCGTGGACATGGAGCAGCTTTAGAGAGCAGCCCTCATCTGATCTGCCTTTCTGGGGGCTAAAATTCACCCTGAACACCCAGCGTGGCCCTGGTTTCTCCCTTTCCCAGGTGCTGGATGTGCACTGGGATGCTGGGATCTGCTCCTTGCCCCCTCAGATCCCTGTTATTGATGAGAGTGAACCCCACAGAGTCATTTTTTAGAATTACACACCAGCAGAAAGGACCCTTTGAGCAGCCAGGCTGGGAATAACTGGAATAAAATTCCCCAGCCTGTGGGGAGACAAAGACCCCTCTGGGTTTGCTTTTTGCTGCAGATTTAGGCAATGACAACACTCGAGCAAAGCCTCCTGCTTGCCCAGGCAGCAGGAGCCTGGAGGYAAAACCAGCTCCCACCTTGCCTTTATTCCTCCTCCTGGCAAAGCCTCTGATGGAAATGGATTCCAGCTCCTCCTGCCAGATGGTGAAGTGAACCACGGGCTGCAGACAGACACTGCCTCCAGGCTGAATTGGAAATGCCTCAGTACATTTTATTTTTGTCCAGGATGCCTCCCCAGAGCTCGGCTCAGCCATCCCAGAGCCATCCCAGCCACAAGCAGGGAGCTCTTCCCACAGAGATTTTCCATCAGTGGTGCCTTGGATTCCCTCAGATGGCTCAAATTCCCCCCTTTAATTCTCATTTGCTCTCACAGGCTCCTGATATAACAGGACAGCTTTTCTCTGGGGAGCAGGAGCTGAGCTCCAASCCCTGGATTCCCACCRGGTGCTGTCACAAAAATCTTTWAAAAATCCTTTATCCCTTTGYAATTATTTACAATCTCTAAATAATTGTGATTATTTACAATCATTTGTGCAGCTCTGCAGCTTCCCAAGGGAYGGCTGGGAATGGGTCAGAACCTGCCAAACCACTTCTCCAAATTCCTTTTCCTCCTCCCTGGATGCCTTGGATGGGGATATTCACCCCCAGCAGAGGGAAAAGGAATTTATGGAAAGCAATGCTCTGCTGTTCCCTCAGTTTTCCATATTTCCCTCTCTCCTGCAGGATATTTGCTCTGGAGCAGAGGTTCCTCCTGAGCTCAGGTGCTGCCATGAAGTCATGTCCCCACATTTATGACATCAGTGGTTGCTATGGCGGTGGTGTAGAAAAAAAAAATTCCTCTTTTATTATTGTTTAAAGGGAATTATTCAGTGTGTCCCAGATCAAAAGCYCCAGGATCTTGGGATGTGCCTCTGAGGAGCAGAGAAACTCAAACAGAGCCCAAAAATAGCAATATTTGGATAAGCTGGGTGACAGCCAGATTGTCCTGTGCTCATTTTCCTGTCTGCATTATTCAGGGCCTTTTTTTTGAAGCTGCAGAGAGCCCATTCAGGGGATGAGAGGCACCTTCCCAGGAGTTTTCCATGAGTTTGGCATGGAGCCACCTCTGCATGGCCCACGCTGGCTCCAACCTTCACTTGCTCATTGCCAGCACCCCTGGATTCGAGGAGAGTCAAATCTGAGGATTTGATGAGAAGTGGTCCCCAAATATTGCACCTGGGGCCTGAGAGAGTGCAGGAAACTCCTGGAAAACRCAWCCCTGGAATGGTRAAGGCCAGGTTGGACAATCTGGGATGGTGGGAGGTGTCCCTGCACTGATCCTCAATGTCCCTTCCGACCCAAAGCAGCCTGGAATTTGTGGCTCTCCCTGGCCATGGATGGGCTCTGCAGCCCTCAGCAGCTGCCTCCTGTGGGAAGCCACAAAATCAGAGGGTTTTGGGAAAGCTGCAAAAGGCAGGCCTCAGAGACAGCAGAACTGGGATTGGAGCTAAGCAGCAGCCATGAGATTGGCCAGCAGAAAAATTATTTAAACTGRACAAAGGCAAGGACAAATAGAACAATGGTCTGTGTATTAACYCTRGTCTAGAATAACTCTCTAAGCTACAGAAAAGTTTATCRAGRGAGATATTAGGAAGTTTGAAGCTTAATAATGGAGCTCTGTGAGTTGTGTTTTAAGGCTTACAAGTAAGTYTTGTATTTGAAATAAGCAAGCATTGGTACSTGTGCTCATGGTGATTGGATAGAACCACTGTCAATGTGCTTTTGCTTTGTGTGATRGGTCAAGAAACTTAAAAAGTGAGTTGTAACATTAAAGTCTTGGTCTGCTGCCTGGGATGTGAGCTGGTGGCATCTCCCCATTGTCATAATCATGTAATGAGAGTGATGCTGGAAAATAAAGCAGCTCAAGGCACGTTCCACAGCAGCCCCATCCTGTTGGTGATCTGTAAATAGCTGCCAGCGATAAATGGTGTGTTGACGGTTGTCACAAGGTTTTCGGGGTGAAGGAAGAGACGAGACGGGCTCCATGATCAGAAGGCTTGATTTATTGTGTTATGATATATATACATCTATTATACTATACTAAAAAGAAAAAGAAAAGGAGAGTTTCCAGAAGCTGCTAAGCTAAGCTAAGAATAGTAAAGAATGAATAACAAAACCAGTTCTCTCGGACTGTGTCCGAGAGATCTCAGTTCTGGATTGGTCACCAACTCCAAACATCCAAACTGGGCCAATCCAGGCAGACCTGTTGCNGTAACATTAAAGTCTTGGTCTGCTGCCTGGGATGTGAGCTGGTGGCATCTCCCCATTGTCATAATCATGTAATGAGAGTGATGCTGGAAAATAAAACAGCTCAAGGCACGTTCCACAGCAGCCCCATCCTTTTGGTGATCTGTAAATAGCTGCCAGCGACAAATGGTGCCCCGTGCAGGGATCGAACTCACGACCTTCCGATGAGGAGACTGATTCCAGACATTTTGCTGCTGGAAGCCTGGAGCCCTGGACGGATTCAGCAGGGGCTGTTTCAAGCAAGGTTTGGCTGGGAACACCAGTCCCAGCTCCCAGCCCTTCCCTCCCACCTCTCCCCCATGGAGCCACTGGGATTTCCATGATTTCCCTGGAGTTCTGCACAAAATGTGCTGCTGCTGCTGGTGAGGATYAATCCTCCAGTCAGGGATGGGATGCCCAGCACCATCCACATCCATTGCTGATACTCCCAAACAGGCTGGAAATCGGATTTTCCAAATGGTTTCGGTCCCATGGAAATGCCACCTGCACTTCCCAAGCCTGTCCTGGGGACAATCCCCAGGGCTGGGTTCCCTTCTCCCCCCTCTCCTCACCTTCCCTCCTTCCAAACTGTCACCCTGAGCCGCCTCTGCAGGAAYTTCCATCTGATATTCCCAGCCAGGAAGGCAGATGCCAATGGGATGGATATTCCACAGCTTCCCAACCCACTGATGCCATCTGAATTTTATATTTTATATCAAAAAAGACCCCCAAAAAACCTGGATTATTTCAGCAACACAAAACCACCCATATCACTGTGGCTCAGCAGGGATTTTTTTTTCCAAGTAATCAAATGTTTTTTCCATAAATGAAGGGTAATTTCTTACTAAAGTGAACCCTTTCCATTAGGAAAATATAAAGTGTGGAATGGTGGGAGGGTTTGTGTGCATGCCGGGGCTTTTTTTGAGGAGAAACGTTGGAATTACTACTCATCATCAAAAATAGAGAGCTGCTCGGAGGCTGTGGGTGAGAAAATTGCCAACTCTTATTGAATCTCTTATTTACTTGCAAAGTAAAGGAGAAGGTAAATAAGGAGCTCTGCAAAATATCTGCATCCCTGGCAATTTCCTTGTGGGCAATCACAGCCCCCACCCACGGGCTCTGCAGTAAATTGGAATCCCAGGCGTTGCCTTCCTCTCCTTCTGTACATCCATTACATTTTTTGGCTCAGCAATTTTTGACTTCCACCCACTTTTGTGGCTGGGTGGAAAGAGTGGGGAGCAGGGAATGAAAAAAAAAAAAACCAAAAAACCAAAAATCACTGCTGTGTTTTCAGCGGGACAAATTACAGCCAATGCTTTATTTCCAGCTGGAATGTTCAGTGATAAATAAATGTTTGTGCTGTTGTGTCTCCAACGAGTACCCGGGTGTTTTATCTCAAATTTCCCTGCACAAGATCTGTGGTTTTTTTCCCAAGTGAGATGGAAATCAAATCCTGACTTTTCTACTTAAAACCTCTTTATAAAGGTTTTTTTTTTTTTTTTTTTTTTTCTGCTTAAAACCTTCCTCCTGTCCAAATCCATCAGCTTTCTGATGGTCCAGCTGCTTCCCTCCCTTCCACAGCCCTGCTTCAGGTCTGGAGCAGGCACTGAGCATGATTTGAAGATGGAGCCTTGTCTGGAGACCTCTGGCTTGAAACCCCAGCTAATTCAGCCTTGTCTTCAGTGCTTTCATTCCTGCCAGSATCAGTTTTCCCACATTTCTGTGTTTCTGGCTGCATCCTCAGCCCAGGTTGTTCCATCAGGCTCCCAAATCCAACACYTGAGCCAGACCTCCCTGGGTCTCATTTGCAGCTCTATTAGAGTTTGTCAGATTAAAGTTTGCTGAAAAAATTGATAGGCAGAAACTTTGAGGGATCAGAAGAAGTTTAAATTGAAATCCTGTGTAAAACCTGTGCTAATCCTCCCCCACTGACAAATTTTAATTACCCAAAGATATTAAGGAGAAGCTGTGGTTGGTGCCTGCAGTCTTTAATTATGATTTTAGGCTTCCTTAAAGGGACAGCCCCAAAGGGAGCAGTTTAAATCAGCATTCTGGGGTGGAAACCTTTCCCATCCTCCTCCTCCTCATCTGTTGTGCTTGGAATTGTCTTTAGTAGGGTTCCCATTGGATCAGACCCCAAAAGAAAACCTCCWAACCCATCCAGGCAATGAAAACACCACCAGGACTGGGCAAGGTCTCACCTGGAGCCTCCACATTTCATGGATGTYTTGGAGATTTTGTGCTGTTAAATGAAAATAATGCAGAATTTCTCAGAGTTTGCACAATAATTTTATAATAATATAATAAAAATATAATYATATKTTTTTCTTGTGGGCTCCAAACCCATCATTTCCTTGATGTTTGCTCCCAGGTGAGCCAAGCAGGGCCCTGCTGTCCCCTCCCAGTGTTCCTGGTGGGATGTGGCTGGTGCCCCCCTGCTCTGGCACCCCTGGGGCTGCAGAATGGGAATTTCATTTCCAGCCCCAGCAGCCTGGAACCAGAATTGTGCAATCTCAAACCTCCAGGGGTTCTCCTCGCTTCCCATAAAGATTTTACAGCCCAAGTCAGAAATGCCTCAGCTCTGTCCTTGCCCTGCCCCACGTCTGAGCTCAGCCCCAGGCTCTGCTGAGCACCAGGAGTTCTCAGAGCCACCCGTGGCCAGGGGAGGATGCAAAAAAAGCCAATCACTTGTTTTAAAAATGTTAAAAGTTTAATAGTAATAAAATTGTTATAAAAATAGTAATACAATTAGAGTAATAACAATTTGGACAAATTGAATTAGAACAATATGAGACAATAGAAACAAAGAGTTATGGACAGTCTGGGTACCTTTTCTGGGCAGCACGAGCCCGAAAAAGGACCCACGTTAAGAGAGGATTAACCCTTAAAAACAACAGCCTGTTGCATATTCATACATCTCATACATGATACATAAATTCCACTCAAACACAGGATTCTGTCTGGTCAGTGTCAACTTCTTCCTCTGAATCCTGACAGCGCCTTTGAGGTGGGGAGAAGTTCGTTTCTCCTGAAAATGGAGCAATAAATTCTCTTTCTCTGAAAGATTCAGGTGTCCTGTGGCTGCTATCTCACTGCCAGTCCTTTCTTTAAAAAAAGTACCTTACACAGCGCAGTTTCTATTTTAACATTTTGTTATAACCTATAACTATACTTAACACAGTACTTAAGAGAATTAATACAGCATTATGTTCCAACACAACACATAATATTTATTTTAATATTTGCAAAACGCCAATCATAAAATACTAATTTTTCACATTTAAAACTATATTTAACACACTACTTAAGAGAATTAATACAGCATTACTTTCTAACACAACACATATCATATTCATTTTAATATTTGCCAAAAGCCAATCATAAAATATGAATTTTTCACATCTAAAACTACATTTAACACACTACTTAAGAGAATTAATACAGCATTACTTTCCAACACAACACATATCATATTCATTTTAATATTTGCAAAAAGCCAATCATAAWATACATGCATTTTTCACAAGGGAGCTCTGCTGTTTCCAGGTCACCAGAGAGGGAGGTTAAGGAGCTCACAGACCTGGCAGAGTTGGTTTTTTTTTTTTTTTTTTCCTTTTGAAATTCAGGTTTTTCCCAGAGCTGTGCCCTGTGGAACTGCTGGTCACAGAGCAGTGTCCACGCTCACCAAGGAGCTGGGGGAGATTTCCCTGTGCCACAAGGATGTTTCTGCTTCCAGCATGTCCCCGGGCAGATGGGCAGAGCTCAAATGCCAAAACACCCCCAGAGAGAGGCCAGAGCGATGTCCAGGAGTGTCCTGTGCCTCCTGACTGCCCATCCTGACCCTGCTTGGAGCTGGCTGAGAATCACTGGAAAGCTGCAGCTCTGATTCCYGAGATTTTGGAGGTTGTCCAGCACGTCCCTCCCTGGAGCCACCTCCCTGCTTTGTTTACTCGTGTGGAAGCCACAGGAGGGACTTTCAGGAGCCGTGCTGCCTTCAGAGGGCTCTCCAAGGAGCCACTGGCTCCAGCTGGAGCAAGGCTGGTGTCAGGGCTTTATTCAGTGATTTACTGCAGCCTGAGCCAGGCAAAACTCCCACCAGTGCCTGTGGATGRGCCCCATCTCATTAATTTGATGGTGCTGGTGTTCGGAGGGAAGGGAGAGGAAAAGAAATGTTGCCTTTTCCCAAAGCATCACTCTGCTACATGCATGAGCAGCCTGGAATGAAAGCACTGCAGCTCACTCTGCAAGGGCTCCCAGCCTCACATCCTAATTGCTTAATTAAGCTGTCTTGATCCAGGTAATAATTGCAAACTTTCTATCTGAGGAAGGTTTGCTGAGTTAAGCAAGAATTGATGGAACATTTGGGGTTCTGATGGAGCTGCCTGCTCTGTGTTCCCTTCTGTTTTCTGGGAAAAGCCTCCTGGGGCCAAAGTCTGATTTTCTTTCACCCAAATTGAGGTGTGGGACTGGTGTTGGTGCTGAGGGAGCCACAAGGTGRTCCTGGCACAGCCATTCCCTCACCTGGGAGTGGGACAGCCCAGGAGCAGCAAACCCAGCCAGCTCTGCATTTACCTGAGAGTTTGGCACTTGAGCAGCAATAAAAATCGATTTTAAATGGTATTAAAATACCCAGAGAAGCAGCACAGTACAAATTTTCCTGCTGCTCACCTCACAAATGAACCAGGCTCCCCTGTGCTGTCAAAGCATCTCCAGCCCTTTCRCCTTGAGAGGAGCAGCCCCAAACCCATCACAGGCTCTGCTGCTCCTGGGGAAAAAACCCAGGCACAGCACCCCACCAGCTGCAGGGAGAAATTCCCGTCTCCTCACCCCGTTCCTAACGATTTTCTTCAGCTGAGAAGCAAAAAAAGGAGCAGCATCTCTTCGCCAGTCGGGCGAGAAGTTCCCTTTAAAATCCAGCTGTCAGGGATAAAATGCAAATAGGTGCACGCAGGGCAGCAAAGAAGTGATCTGATGCCTTTGATTGTTCCTTCCTGAGCCTCGTAAATCATCGCTGCCTCAATCCTGTGCCCTGCTTGCTAATTCCTGCCATTACTGCTCCATTTATCCARGAGCATCGTTGGTTTGAATTCGAAATGTTGGTTTAATGTGGTGCTGATGAGATGGCAGGCATTTACAAAAAGTACAGCAGCAACCTGCTTTCAGGAGAATACAGATTTCTTTTTTTTTTATCCCCCTCCCTTCAAAACAGTAATAACACAAAAGGAAATAGCATCTCTGGCAGCAGTTTCAAAGGCAATTGGAACAATTTTGCAAAGGATTTTCTGCTGTCTATAATCATGTACTTTATTCTTTTGATTTGCCCTCGCTCTGATGCTCGGGGTGCCTTGGGGGAACGCGGCCCTTCACCTGTTTTATGTGCAGAGATTGTCTCACACGGGATTGGAATCYCATTTAAACCCTTCCCACACGTGCCTGGCTTCACTTCTGGCTTGGGATAGGGGTGGGAGGGATCCTCAGAGTGCAGGATGGACTTTGGGAGCTCTGTGCCTCAGCTGTGGGGTCGCTCCTTGTAAGAGCGTCGGGGGTAGGACGGCCGGGATGGACAGAGACGAGAGATCTCTGGAGCCAGGGCTGGAACTTGGGGTTTATTGCACAGGGCCTGGGTGCAGGGGCCTTTTGGAACTTGGGGTTTATTGCAAAGGGCCTGGGCCTTTTGGAACTTGGGGTTTATTGCAAAGGGCCTGGGCCTTTTGGAACTTGGGGCTTATTGCAAAGGGCCTGGGTGCAGGGCCCTGCTGGGAGCTGCCAGCCACAGCTCAGAGCAGGCCCCAGAGAAGAGAGGGGGAGAGAGGATGAGAGGGTAAGAGAGCAAAAGCATAAGAGAGTAAAAGGGGTAAGAGAATAAACGAGGTAAGAGCTAAGAGACAAGAGGGGCAAGAGCTAGGAGAGCAAGGTTCCCGTTACAATACCATAAATCTTCTTCTGTGTTGAATATTCTGATTCTCACTAACCAGTCTAGTACAAGATACAAATCCTACAGCATTTACATACAGCCTGTAAGAATCATTACATTACCACACTGTGTTACATTTTAAACCCTACAAACTCCTCTTTGGGCCCCTTCTGCCAAGCTGCAGGGTCTGCTCTGACCCTTGGGCCTGTCTGCAAGCAGAGGGTGTTGTTCCATCAAAAGGGGATCACCTTCAGCCGGCCACGCCATTGTTTTCCAGTTGTTCAGTAACTGAGGGATCTCAAAGCTTGTTTTCATTTCAATCTCACTTATAGTTTCCATATTCTCAAAACCTTTTGCCAGACAATCATATTTATAAGGCTTTCCTGTTTCATCTTCCCCAACAGCTCCTGGTGTCCCACAGCGATGAGTGTCACCTGTGTGAGCCGGCCCTGGGCACCACCAGTGCCACGAGGAGCCCTGGCATCTGAGAATTTACCTTTAAACGATGTGAGTGAGGCAAAAAGATCTCTGGGAAGGGACTGGAGCCACATCCCAGTGCCACATCACCTCTTTCCACCTCCCTCCCTGCCCCACGSCCCCGCTGCTGATGGAGCATAAACTCCTTCGGAGCAGGAGCTGTCTGCAGGCTGATGGAAGAGCGAAAAAAGCCAAATATCAAACGGGCTGGAGGCAGCTGGAGCGGCTCCYTTTGATCCCCCCGCAGCCCCTTCCTGCCGGAGCAATCGCGCCCCGAGCTCAGTTAATTTCCCATCGACCGCTGTCTCCCGGATTCAAGGAGGGCTTTTGATGCCAGGTGTTGTGAATCCCTCTCACGCAGCAGGGCCAGGGCTGCTCTCCCGGGATATTGATCCCTGTCCGGGCAGCCGAGTGGGGAGCGAGGCAGGGGGAATTCCAGCTTTTATAGGGGGGGAACATCACAGTCAGGTGGAATTCCAGCTTTTATAGGGGGGGAACATCACAGTCAGGTGGAATTCCGGCTTTTATAAGGGAGGAGCATCACAGATGGAATTCCAGCTTTTCCAATGGGGGGAGAGCATCATAATCAGGTGGAATTCCAGCTTTTCCAAGGGGGGAGCATCACATGTGGAATTCCAGCTTTTCCAAGGTGGGGAGAGCATCACAGCTAGTTGTTATTCCAATTTCTCCAAGGGGGGAGTATCACAGGTGAAATTCCAGCTTTTCTGAGGGTGGAGCATCACAGATGGAATTCCAGCTTTTCCAAGAGGGGAGAGCATCATAGCCAGGTGGAATTCCAGCTTTTCCAAGGGAGGAGCATCACAGATGGAATTCCAGATTTTCCAAGGGAGGAGAGCATCATAGCCACGTGGAATTCCAGTTTTTCCAAGGGGAGGAGCATCGCAGGTGTAATTTCAGTTTTTATGAAGGGAGAGCATCACAGCCAGGTGTTATTCCAATTTCTCCAAGGGGGGAGTATCACAGCTTTTCCGAGGGGGGAGCATCACAGCCAGGTGTAATTCCAATTTTTCCAGCAAGGACAGGCTGMGAGGAGGTGGGGGAAGTGCAGCATCTCCCCATCAGCACCTGACCCAGCTGCTCTGGCAGGGAACAGCAGGCTGGGAGTGTTTCCAAACYGAGAGGAAATGAATGTCCTGAGGGCTCGGGGAGGCACAAGCTCCAAGGCAATATTTACACCGGGCTGTGCTGTGTCACGGCAGCGCGGGTTACTCATCCCTCCCTGCAGGTACCCAGTGACAGCAGCAGCCTGTGACTCACCAGATGGGACATGGGACGTGTCCCTCCAATGTGACTTCAAACGTGGGGCACCACCGAGCCATCGGCACCTCGCAGCCAGCACCTGCCAGGCACGGGAGCAAAGCCAAGATGCCTTAAAAGCTGTTGGTGTCACCCAGCTGTGGCCCTGCAGGGACTCCTGCCAGGTCTCTGTGGGTCACTTTTGGCATCCCCAGAAGCTGCAGGACTCTTTTGGTTTGGCCTGGAGGGCGGTGGTGCCGGGAGTGCTGCTCCTGGAGGTGTTTGCTGGGATGCTCATGATGCCAACACCCAGCACTGCCCCTTCCCCAGGCCAGAAGCAATCCCAGGGAAGTACAGACACTGGATAACTGCAAGAAATGTGCTGATAAATGCAAGAAATGTGCTGATAAATGCAAGAAATGTGCTGATAAATGCAATACATGTATTGATAAACGCAATACATGCGCTGATAAAGGGGCACAGCAGTGCCAGGGCTGGGCTGGTGCTCTGTGGTCACCACCAGACACACACAGGGCAGCTGACCTGGCACTAATTTGTCCATTAAAACATGAGATTCCCAAAGGGAATCTTCAGATCCCTACAATGCAGTGCAGAAAGGGAAAGCAGAGTGGGATATTCTCCAGCAGCTGCGTGGCACAGGGATTCCCCAGGAGCAGGCAGAGCTGGGCTCCACTCTGCTGGTTTAAAATGCCTCAGGTCACTTTGCAGCACCTAAAAATCTGCTCCAGCCTGGAATACAAACCTGGAAGGGCTCACTTTGGAAATAACACCTTCACCAAAAGCCCAGCACTGGTGGCTTCCCTCCTGCCTCAGTTTCCCCACTTCTCCCACCATCACCTGAGCAGCATCAAGGGAGGTCCAGGGGGACATAAAACACCTCGAGTGTTTGGCAGGAGCTTTGCATGCAAACATTAATCCCATCCCAGGAATGATTAATTACTATTTGCCTGCTATTATTGTTTGTTTTCCATCAGCATCCTTGCTTTGGTTCTCTGCTGAATCCCACTCCTGATGCCAAGCCAGGGATATTTTCGGAAATGCAGATTATATAATATTTACATCTGTGCCACTTGTTTATTCCTCTCTGTCAGTTAATTTTATTACTGCTCCTCTCTCACGAAAGCAGTGATTTGCAGAGCCAAAAGCAGGCTATGTGATTTCAAGGATGCACTAATTTTAATAATTAAAAAGCTGCTGCCTCCCATCTGCCCAGGAAGGGAAGGAGAGGCAGCAGGAGGGCACAAGGCTCTGGTTGGGAAATCCTGCTCTGAACCAACTCAATGCTCCCCCAAAAGTGATGGGTCCTTACCCACTTGTGAGSGTTTCTCTTGGTTTTCTTCTCTGGGAAGAGGAAAGAGACTCCAAGAAGGGAGAATGAGTAATTATGGGATTTTTTMGAGGGCTTGAGGAGGAGCTGGAAAACCTGGACTGAAATAAAGCTGRGTTTCCCACTGATCAGAACCATCTCCTTTGACAGAAATGTGAAGTTTGCAGCTAAGCCAAGGTTCTGCTGCTTGGTGTGGCCAGGGAGGAGCAGCCAGCTGGAGGGAAATGCTCTTGTCCCCATCTGACAGACCCTGGGGACCCCAAAATGCAGCCCAGCCCTGAGGGAGGGCCAGTCCCCAGAAAGGACAGGGACACTGGCACAGGGGCCAGTTCTGCAGGGGACAGCAGCCCCACAGGGCACCAGCAAGGCACAATCGAGTCCATTTTGCAATTCCAGAGGGTAAARAGATGGTTAAAAAAGCCCAAAAAGSTGTCAGGTCTGGACCAGCCCTGGGGRTCCRAGAGCTGTTGTTGGGTTGGGTGAGTYGGTGCTGAGATGGAGACTCCAAACTCCAGAACAAAGCAGTTCAGGTGGTCAGGGAGGAATTACACTCACACACAGCTGGAATTACACTTTCTGAGGATGGAAATCCCACAGGAATCCCTGGGTTTGTCCCTTTCCAGGCTGCCCCTCGAGGCCCTGGGTTCTTGGTTMTCCATCAAAGCCAGCCCTCCCCACATTCCTGCTCTTCCCTGATGGAAAAGGAATGTGGGGAGGACTGGGTTTGATGGACAACATCCCTGATGGATCTAAAACCCCTCAGAGCTGCTCAGCACCACTCCAGAGCCCTGAATTGAGCCTCCAGCCCGCTGCTGTCTGACAGAACTCCTGCAGGATTCCCACTCCGATGACAAGAGCGGCACGTGAGGAGGGCAAAGACAAATAACAGCGAGAGGTTAACAGCATTTCAGAAAACAAACCCCCCTGGCACTGCAGGCACGTCTGAGCAGGGAATCTGAGGAGCAGAATGCAAAGAAAATACAAAATATGCAGATCAGAGCAGGGAGGGGACAGCGGGACACGAGGCAGGGGATCTCTCCGTGGCACGAGCTCTTTGCAGAGGAGCAGATGTCTGTGCTGGCAGCGAGGGGAAGAGGGGATTTGTTTGTGAAGAGGAAAAATAATCTTTTAATTTGGCTCGTGCATRACAACCTGAAACTTCATCCCCAAAGACACCAATCACTGGCATTCCTTCTCACCGGTGCTGGCAGGAAAGCACAGCAAAAGCAGGGTGGTGGCACTGCCACCAAACATGGCCYCTCAGGGGACACTTTGGGGTGCCCAGAACTGCAGCATGCCACACAGCCCTGCTCCAGCCTGGGCACAAAAAAATATAACCCTGACCYTGATGTATGGCTTGGATAATTCCTGCCTCTCCACGTTTCCTGCTTGGGAAAGTCAGGACTCCAGAAAGGGCTGCTTCCCTAATTGAACATGGAGCTAAGTGCAGAAACATTTCCAGGGCATTTTGAAAGAAGGAGAGGAGGGAGGGGGAATGGATTCAACTAAAATTGCCATTCCAAGGGGTTCTGAAAAGCAGAAAGCCCTGAGCTCCAGGCACACTGCAGCTGTGAAATGCATCCCAAGGGGAGAACAAACCTGCCACAACATGGCTGCCTCCACAGCTTTTTCTGTGGGACCATCCCTAACCCTAGGCTCATTTACCTGCCCAGGGTTAGGGTTCGGGTTAGGGTTTTTTAAAGCAGAAAGCCCCGAGCTCCAGGCACACTGCAGCTGCAAAAGGGAAAGGGTTAGGGTTAGGTTTAGGGTTAGGGTTATACCTATGGTTAGGGTTTTTTCAAGCAGGAAGCCCTGACCTCCAGGCACACTGCAGCTGTGAAACGCATCCCAAGGGGAGCCCAAACCTGCCACAACATGGCTGCCTGCTCAGCTTTTTCCTTGGAACCAGCCCTAGATCTTAGGCTGCTTTTCCTGCCTACGGTTAGGGTTAGGGTTACACCTGGGYTTAGGGTTTTTAAASCAGGAAACCCTGAGCTCCAGGCACACTGCAGCTGCAAAAGGCATCCCAAGGGGAGCCCAAACCTGCCACAACATGGCTGCCTSCWRAGCTTTTTCCTAGGAACCAGCCCTAGTTCTAGGCTGCTTTTCCTACGGTTAGACTACAGTTTTCCTACTTTTGACTATGGTTAGAGTTAGGGTTAGGGTTAGAGTTAGGGTTGGGGTTTTTAAACCAGGAAGCCCTGAGCTCCAGCACACTGCAGCTGCAAAAGGCATCCCAGGGGAGCCCAAACCTGCCACAACATGGCTGCCTCCACAGCTTTTTCCTAGAACCAGCCCTAGTTCTAGGCTGCTTTTCCTGAGTTAGATTAGGTTAGGGTTAGGTTAGGGTTAGGTTTTTAAACCAGGAACCCCAAGTCTCCAGGCACACTGCAGCTGTAAAAGGCATCCCAGGGGAGCCCAAACCTGCCACAACATGGCTGCCTCCACAGCTGCTGGATAAGCAGGCTAAGGCTAGGGCTGGTCCCAAGGAAAAAGCTGTGSAGGCAGCCATGTCTTGGCAGTTTTGCCCTCCCCTTGGGATGCCTTTCGCAGCTGCAGTGTGCCTGGAGCTCMGGGCTTTGTGGTTTTTTGGATGCTGAAGAGCTGGCTGCTGTCAGAACTCAGGGCATCCCTCRGGGTGTSCAGAGTTGCRGAGGACCCCACCAGGGGGCTCGGAGACCCTGGCACAGCCCAGAYCACCTGGGGATTTGATTATGACCTTTGGAGCAAGTTGCCAGCTTTGTATGAGGACCTGAAAGTCACAGAAGTTTGAATAGTATAATAATAAAATTATCACAGGGTGAAAATGCAGATTTTAGGATTTTTGGTGTGGGGGTTATGGGGACAAGATGGAGGAACTTGGGCGTGTCCAGCCTTTCTTCTTCTTCTTCTTCTTCTTGGTCTCCATTTTCTGCAGTGATGCTGGCACTTTGGGATTGGTTTAGAGTAGAGGTGCACTGTCTAACATAGGTGATAGGGATTGGGAATTAAGTGTAAATATGTTATAGGTAGTTTGTAGTATAGAAGGACAACACCGCCTCGGAGTGCCTGTGGCTGCCCTGCTGAGCAGGCCTCAGCTGGGCAGAAAGAAAATTTTATAGATAAGAATAAACAAACAACCTCAAGACTGAGAAGTGAAGAGTCCAGACTCGTTCTTCAGCTGAGTGGGCCGAAACAGAGACACCCTGCACATCTTGGGGCAGCAATTAACAACCAAAACCTGAGAGGCTGAGAGGGACAGGGTCTCTGTCCCTGCTCCCTGCACTGATCAGAGCTCACTCCCAACCTGCAGCAGGAGCACTTCCCAGGGAGGTGCCCGACCCCTTCGCAGCTCTCCCACCTCGTTTTGTCTGGCAGAGATTGCCAGAGAACCAATCCCCTCCTCTTCCTGCTCTCCTCGGTTGCTCAAGCTAAATATGCTGCTGCCCAGCATCCTCCTGGCGGGCTGAGCTGCTCCTGCTGTCATTGAAATTTGTCACAAAAAACCCTTTTCTCCAAGCAAGAGCCAGGAGGGCACCTCCTCACCTGCCAGCCCCAGCTGAGGGCCAAAAAGCAGCAAATAAAGGATTATTAGAGAGAGGGCATAGCCCCTGGCATGGTGGGGCTGTGCCCTCCCCYCTGGCACATGCACTCACAATGGTTTTCCTTTCCATTTGTTTACTCYAGGACAAAAAAAKCAAAAAGCCAAAAAACACCCATAGAAATATTTTTTGGAGCAGAACTAAAATGAGAAGTAGAGCCCAGAGGACAGTGAGATGTTCACTGGCTCCCCCTTCATCCTTCCAGGATGACTGTGATATCCCAGACCCCAAAAATCTTTGGGGACAACAGATAAGACACAGAGATCCCGTGGGGTCCCTGGGATGCACAGGAGGGCTCAGAGGAGGCAACTCTGCTCCTGATCCCAAACCAGCCCTCATCTCTCCTCTCTCATCTATTTAATCAGTTAATTTTAATTATTGGTGTTGGAGCGGTGAGGTTGGACCAGATGACCCCACTGCCCTTCCAACCTTACACTTTCTGGGATTCTGAGTTACCAAAAAATGAACCCAGGCTCTCTCATTTTCAAACAAAGAAGGGCTTAACCTGAAAAAATAAAAGCTTGGGRTCAAAACCTTCAACTTTTCCTCAGCAGTAAAAAAAATTCTCTATTTCTTCCCCTAAAAAAGCAGGTGGTGTTTGCCATGAGGTGCAGACTGCAGTGATGTTCCCCAGCCTGTGTCTATGGCAAAAAAAAAAAATATGTTTGCCAAAGACATTTTTATTCTGCTCCCACACAAGCTCCTTCTCTGCTCAGCAAAAGGGAATTTTCCTATTTTACAGGAGYAAAGAAAAGCTCTCTGCTGTTAAATCACCCCAGCAGCCAGACATAAACACCCAGGCCCAGCAATTCCCCTGCATGGCCCCTCCAAAGGAGCTGTTGGTGTGACACAGAGCCTTGGTTTCCTCTGCTCCACGTGCAGAAGTAATGAGTTATGTTAATTGAGCTCATCTRTGCAAATTGATATTTCTCCTGCAAACAGACAACAGCAACAACAACAACAAAAAAACCCTTAAATATGTTTGCACATCATCTGCGTGGAGCTGGGATCCAGCAGCAGCAGCAGGGTCAGCAATCACTGCCGAGCCGAGGGGAACAGAGCAGCTCTGACCCCCATCCCTGCAGGTGATCCAAAACCCCATCAGCCAGCACCCGCTGCAGCCTCCACTCCCCCTGTGCCTCCCAAACCTGACCACAGCACCCTCCAGGCTGAATTTAAGAGCTGAAAACGCTTCTCAGGATGCAGGGGCTGCTTCTGTCCCCCCATCCTGCTCCTGCAGCCTCAGCTRGCATGGCCCAAAGTGATTTTGGTGCCCTCCGGAGCTGGGTCACCCCTGTGCCAGCAGAACAACCCCAATTAGGGCACGGAGCAGTTCTGAGCCCAATTAGCAGCGTGTGAACTTTCCGAGGGTGTTTAATTGAAGGCACTTGGAGGACYCACGCCTGACTCGAGCCTGCAGGCACTGGCASTGCTGAGGATGGAWCATGAATTTTAAGGGATATGCTAACCCAGGAGCCTCCTGCCCCCAGGGCTGCTGCAATCGGGAGATTTTCCTGCGGATGTGACCCCTGTGAACCTGCCCCAGCCTGCATTTGTGCGGTTTGTTTCTGATATCAACGAGGAYAAGACACACGGCAAAGAATTAACACACAATCAGAGAATTACTTGGGTTGGGAGCTTAAAGCTCATCTTGTTCCACCCTCTGCCGTGGGCAGGGATATTTRCCTCTATGCCAGGTTGTTCCAAGCCCTGTCCAACGTGGCCTGGAGCACTTCCAYGGGTGGCACAGGGCACTGGGAGGTCACTTTGCAGTGTCTGTGCCCTCCCTGCCCTGTCTCATGACTCCATTCATTCCCTGGAGCTCCTGGTCCCATTTTTGTGAAGCCATGGAGGTTTGCCATAAAAACTGCTGCTTGCAGACCCTATCGATCCGAGGGCAGGAGGAGAGGCAGCAGGAAGGATTTAACTGGAGGAGACAAGTGACTTTCTGTGCCTGTGACACCCAATAACCCCCCAGCAGCGCCTCAATTCCTGGCGAGAAAGGAAAAAAAAAAAACCCAACCATTTGTTCAATCAGTCATTAARGAAGGCATAAATCATTAGGAGAATAATTCTTCCCAAATTGAATTACTCCTTTCAATTACCTGGCTTTTTTTTTTTTCTTTTCCCTCCTTTCCTTTCATCCCTTCACTCCCCAAGGAGCTGAGCAGAGCCGGTGCATTGGAATTAGGCTCAGCCAGGCAGGTGCAGCTCCAGCACTTGTTGCCTTCTTTCCCTTTTTCTCCTCGCACTGTGGCAGGAGAAAATGCAAACCGTGATGTCAAAGCCCCGTGGCTTCCCAGGAGAATTTACCGGAAAGATTTGGGGCTTTATTTACCTTTGCATGGAACGAGTCCTTCTGGAACACAAAGGGTCTTTGGTTTTATCTTAATGAACATTACTGATCCTGCTCGGAGCCTTTCAAACCTTATCAGRGCCTGAGACGTGCTAAAGAGACACAGCCAAACAAGATTTAATAGRTTTCATCTGCCCAGCAATTCTGCACCGCTGCCTCATCCCTGATGGAATCTCTGCTTGTTTGCAGCCTGGCACAAARCAGGAATGTGCAAGTGGCAGGGGCAGCAGCAAAACCTCCTCCTGCTCCTACCCTGCTGCTGCTCCCTGGGTTATTCTGAAATTTAAAGGGGAATRCTTGGGGTATTTTTAGGAGTTTCCTTTTCTCCATTTCAGGTTTCCCCCCGTAACATTTATCAGCTTCTCCCCAAACCCRTGCAGGTGCTGCACAGCAGAGACTTGGCCATGACAGATTTTTTTTCCCCACAAATTTCTTTTCCTTTTCCCCCTGACATTCATGAAGGGATTAAAAGCTCTGTCTCAGTTTCTTTCCTTGCCCTCTGCACTGACCACCACCAGCTCTCCCAAGCTTTTTTGAAAAAAGTTAACTCTTAATTAAGCTCTTCCATTCTATTTGATATTCATTATTCTTTTCATTAATTCTTAAATCAGCTGAGTTTCTTGCCGTTTTTTTTTTTAATGCAACTCAGCCTATTCTCCATTCACTAAATCCTTTGAATCCCTGAATTGCATTTTTGTTATCCTTGCTGTTATTGCTTACATCCTGTCTGGGCCATCGTGGCATTTAGGGTTTGTTTTTTGGCTTGTTGGTTTTTTGTTTTTTCTGAGGCTTGGATTTGTGTATGTGATGTGTGTATAGATAAATAATCCAGAATTTGCTGAGCAGCATGCAAATTGCAATCTCTGGGAGAATGGCAACCTGCACATTGCCAAAATGAGCATCAGTGAAATATGGGAAATTAATTTAGCCCCGTGAAGGAGATAATTACTATTTTGCAGATTGAGAAAGTGGGGCATAAAGAGATTAAGGCCTAAGGACCCAATCTAGCCAAAACCCAATCATATGCTTAATTTAAAGGAGATTAGATAGTTCCCTTGAAGCCAGCAGGAGCAGCCATTGCTTCATGTCAGGCACACATGGGATGAGGGAGGGGGCCAGGGCTCAGCTCAGYCCCTGGGCTGGAACTGGCACCCCCAGCCCACCCCAGCCCTGGCCTGAGCTGCTGCTGATTTTCCAGATTAATTGCTATTACCTCCTAATGTGTGTTAAACACATGGAGGTGCTGAGMTAAGCAGCTTTAGGAAATTATACAAGAATTAATATATTATAGACTGCTYCTTGGCCGGGTTAATCCAGCCACGGCATTGCTGCCTGTGAAACAGCAGTGAAATGTGATTTTCCCCATTTTCCCTCCTCCCAGAGCCCTGGGGGACAGGAAAGCTCCCTCCTCTCCATCCTGCTTGGGGCTGGGCTGGTTTCTCTGCCTCCTTTCCAGGAGAAAGCAGCAGGAACCAGGAACCCTGGGCACTGATCCCCTTCTGCCACGAGCCACCACAGGGACAGGGGGGGCTGAATGTGGCATGTCCAGGAGTGAAACCCTCCTGGAACCAGGGATGGAGAGGGTCTGAGCAGCCAGGAGCTGCAGCCTGGAGGATGGAGGGGGATGATCCCACTGAGCCAGAACACTCAAATGCCAAACCTGACACACCAGTGACACATTTGGTGGCCTCTCCCTGAAGTTTCATCTCAGCTTTGGAGCTGGCCTGACATTTTAATGCTGATTTTTTTTTTTTTTTTAACACTTTGAGAACAGCTGAAAGCACAGRAAGGACATCTCCTCCTCCTCTGGATGCACATCCCAAGGAATCCACGTGTTCCACCTCCACCCCCACGTGTCTCCACACGCTGCTCCTCGAGCTGCAGCCATGGCCAAGGCTGCTGTGGTCCATCTAACCTGTCATAAATCTTCCAAGCTAATGTACAAATACAGGGTTCCATAAAACACCYGCGCAGGAGAGTTATGCCAGTCTTGTGGGAAAGTAATACCCATCTAAATAAAGTGTGTAAATACATATTTATTTGCTAGACTGGAACCAAAGGAGCTGTTCTGGTCTGCTGGAGAAAGGAAATACACATTTTAAGACTGTCTAGGTACATAATTACCTCAGAGAGAGAGCYAAATAAATCATCAATGTCATCCTGCTCTGTGGGAAGGAGCTGCCCTGGGCTCTCCTTTCCCAGCAAGGAGCATCCCCTGGAACTGTGCAATGCCACCCAGTGATGGTGAGTGGAAAATCAGTGTAGGGAGGGGTAGGGCAGACCCCTCCTTCCCTGAGCTCTGGAAAGCACCCAGCACAGGATGTATTCATTGCTAATGACAGAAGGAGATCCCAACCCTGTGGAGACAAAGTTAAGTGAAGGAGAATTGATTTGGGAAAGATATCCTGGCTTTAGCTGGCTGCCCACGGTGCCTGGGAGGGAGTTGGAGGCTCCAGATCCCAGCTTGGAGACAGAGTTTGGAGCAGATTGTCCAAACCCCATCCATCCATCCATCCATCCATCCATCCATCCATCCACCCTCATCATCATCATCATCCTCATCCATCCATCCATCCATCCATCCATCCATCCCTACATCATTAGTCCATCCATACATCCACTCATCCATCCATCCATCCATCCATCCATCCATCCATCCATCCATCATATCATACCGTCCATCCATCCATCCATCCATCCTATCCATCCATCCATCCCATCATCCATCCATCCTGTCCATCCACCATCCATCCATCCATCCATCCATCCATCCATCCATCCATCCATCCCTGCCATCCATCCAGTCCATCCATCCAATCATCCATCCATCCATCCATCCATCCATTCCATCATCATCCATGTCCATCCATCCATCCTCCATCCATCCATACCCATCCATCCATCACCTCCATCATCCATTCCATCCATCTCATCACCATCACCATCCATCCATCCATTTTCCATCTCATCCATCAGCCATCCATTCCACCATCCATCCATCCTTCCATCCATCCATCATTCCATCATCCATCCATCCATCCATCCATCCATCCTCATGACCATTCCATCATCCATCCATTCCATCCTCATCCATTCTCCTTCCATCCATCCATCCATCCTCTGCTCCCACTCAGGACATCAACTCTGAGTGTGAAAAAGCAAAGCTCAGCTCTTTCCCTTTTTTTATTAATGCTCCTGCTTGTTGTCCATGAGGAGTTAATGAATAGGTTGGAAAATCACAACCTTAACGCAGCCTCAGAGTGGATTTAACCAGCCCTCAGTGGGTTAACCACCTCAGGTGGGTTTAACCCTCAGGTGATGTTACAGCTAGGTGGTTTAACCTAGTCCTCAGGTGGATTTAACAACCCTCAGGTGGGTTTATACCTAGCCAAGGTGGGTTTTAATGACCCTCAGGTGGGCTTAACCAGCCTCAGGTGGGTATTAACCAACCTCAGGTGGGTTTAACCAGCCTCAAGTGGTTTAAGCTAGCCTTCAGTGGATTTAACAAGCCTCAGGTTGGGTTTACAGCCTCAGCTCAGGTGGATTTTAATGAGCCTCAGGTGGGTTTAGCCAGCCCAGGTGGGTTTAACCAGTCTCAGGTGGATGTGAGGCCTCCAGCCACTCCTGGCCACCTGCAGCAGGAGTTCCCCGTATCTGCAACATGCATTAGAACCACTATTCATTATTTATCAGCCTTTTAGACAATGTTTGCCAACTATAAAGGGCTGCTGGCTCCTCTTCCCTGCCTCCTTTCTCCCCTCTCCCCTCCTATGGATGCTGCTGAATCACCCAAACCCAAACCTTGGAGCCAGCCCAGCATTGCAGCAGAGGGACTGAGCCTTGAACCAGCGCTCATCTCTTTTTTTTTTTGTCATTTTTCAAACCTCTTGCGTCCTTGCTGAGCTGCTGGAAGCTGCTCTGCACGGAGGCTCCCAAGGAAAAGGCTGAGCGAGGGGATGTGCGGGGAGGACCAGGGATAAACTTAGCACAGCCCTCTAGACTGTCACAGCCTCGGGGAACGCCAGGGCCAGCTCCCTGCACACCCAGATGCCCAAAAAGTTCCTTTTCCCGAGGAGCTGGAGGTGCCAGACTGGGCTGGGTCTCAAGAAACATGAATTATGCATCATGGCCCAGCCTGGGGATCCTGGGTGATAAATAATTCTAAGTAGGAGCTTGCTACATGCCTCAGCTGCCAGCCTGCCCCTAAAAGAGATCGGTTTTTTCTTTTTTTTTTTCTTTTTTTTTCTTTCTTTTTTGGTGTTTTTTTGTGGTTTTTTCTTTTTTTCCTTTTTTTTTTCTGTTTTTCTTAGGGGTTTTTTTGCGGGTTTTTTGTGTTTTTTCTTTTTTCTTTTTTTTTTTTTCTTTTTTTTTTTTTTTTTTTTGGTGTTTTTGGTTTTTTTTCTTTTTTTCCTTTTTTTTCTGTTTTCTGGTTTCGGGTTTTTTGTGGGTTTTTTTTTTTTCTTTTTTTTTTTCTTTTTTCTTTTTTTTTTTCTTTTTCTTTTTTTTTTTCTTTTTTTTTTTTTTTTTAGGAGTAATTGAATATTAAAGAGCTCAGTTTGACGGGGTAAGTAGTTTTGTGCAGTGCGTTCTTTAGGCTGGTTTGCACCTTGTTCTGCGAGGCTGCTGGGAGTGTCATTCTTTAGTCATTGCTGCAAGCTGTGGGTCAAAGCACAGCCCAGAGGATCCAAACCCTGGGATTTGTTCAAAACCAACGACTTTTGTGTTATTTTGATGGCAAAAGAGGATTGAGCTTTTCTCCAGCTCTCCCCACAGTTCAGGGAGCTGCGCAGCCCCAGGTGCTCAGAGATGCCTGCAAAGAGTTAAAAAGCATCAATTTTAATAATCACTCCTAATGACCACCTGCAAATGAAGGCACAGACGGTGCCCCCTGTGCCCAACCTCTGGCAATGCCCCAGGAGCTGTGCAGGAGCCCAAACCAGGCGGTTAAAACTCTGTGTTTGCTCCAAAGGAATTTCTGCAAAGCTGTGGAGGTCCAGCCTTTGCCTGGGCTGGGATCTGCTGTCCCTGCAGCCTTTGCCAAGGAGCGATGGACAATGAGAAATGGGCCCATTTCCCGTGCTCTGCCCAAAGCCCACAGGAGCCAGCAGGGCAGAGCTCAGGGCAGCTGTAATTRCTCTCACTTACAGAGAGCCCCAGAGCTGCAGCCGCAGGGTCGGGAGCTGCTCCAARCCACGGATTTCCAAACTGGCGGGGTCTGGCAGGAGCAGCTGGAGTAACGAGCTGGGTTTTCTCCAAGGGGAAGGGCAGCTGGGCAGGGAGGGGCTGGAATGCTGGAATTGCATCTCCTGCCCGCTCTCCATCGCTGCTGGTGGAGGAGTTACCTGCTCCTTGTGGTGGCAGTTGGGAACAAAAAGGAAATGCCACCTGCCAGCCTGTTAGACAGGGCCAGCACGGTTATGGGGACGGGGCTGGGCCTTCCCTGCACTCCCCAAAGTCGCCAAACCCCACAAATCCCAAACTCCTGCAGGTTCAGCAAGCCCAGAGGCCACGGGGACAGCAAGAGTGTGGCACACCAGGGCTGTTCCTTGGTTTGGACCTTGGCAATGCCCTGCTGGGCTGAGGGGAGCATCACTCTCATTTCAGGATGGCTCTGAATCGCTGAATTCCCTTTTATTCACCATCCCAGCAAACCAGAGGAACCCTGCAGGCTCCTTCCCACCAATCTGAATAAATTCCTCCCCAGCACTGGGCAGCAGAGCTGTGCATGCAGGAAAATGAGGCAGAGGATGCTTTTCCAGGCTGTTTTCCAACTGGTGCACCCAGAAAAATGAGGCAGAGGATGCTTTTCCAGGCTGTGTTTTCTAACTGGTGCACCCAGAAAAATGAGGCAGAGGATGCTTTCCAGGCTGTGTTTTCTAACTGGTGCACCCAGAAAAATGAGGCAGAGGATGCTTTCCAGGCTGTTTTCCAACTGGTGCACCCAGAAAAATGAGGCAGAGGATGCTTTTCCAGGCTGTGTTTTCCAGCTGGTGCTGGACCTGTCGTCCCCATTGACGTCAGAGAGAATTTGGAGCCTGCACCAGCTCTGAGCATTTAATCAGATGTGACCTCTCTGAAAAAACAGCAAATTAGGGGCAGAGTTAAGAGCAGAGCCCAGGAGTGCTGATCCCCACCTCCTTCCTTTAATCACAAGGCAAAGCTTMGTCCTGATGGAAAGCAAACAGAGGAGGGCAGGAACAGAGCTTTGGTGAYTTGGAAATGTTCTGAGCCTTGCTCGGGTTTGAGTTGCTCATCCCAGGTTCTCTTCACTCATTCCCACGAAGGGAACACWCAGATGTGGCTCTGCAGGAGCTCCTGGGTGTTGCAGCCCTCAGCATGGAGGATTTAGAGCATTTTGGAAGCCCAGTCTCACCCATATTCTCCACTGACATGCGAGTTTCTTTCCCCTGGAGAAGGATGTGCTGCTTGCTGGGATCGGGGCATCTGCACCTCTCCAAATTGTAAATGCAGCTTCACCTGCTCCTGCCAGAGGAGGTGAAGGGTCCCAGAAGGGTCCTTTGACCCTGGGGATTCCCCTGCAGCCCTAAACCAGCTCCAGAACCCAGAATTAATCTGGGACATCCCACTGTGGCACTCACAGAGAATCACAAAATATCCTGAGCTGGAAGGGACCCACYAGGATCGAGTCCCTGCACAGGACAACCCCAAAAATCCCATCCCGGCTTGTTTGTAAGAAAGCTCCCGCAGCCTGTGGGTCAGCAGTGGTTTGGCTCTGGGATAAATCCCTGCCTGGCCCTTTGGGGATGATGGCTCTGTGTCCTGATGTGATAGAACATGAAACATGACACATTTTTCCTGGAGGAATCTCRGCCGTGGGTTAGATCTGGGGTTAAGGAAGGAGGTGTTGCAGACATCCTTCATGGAAAACCCTTTCCTTAGGATTTTTCCTCCTGAGAAGCTGAGAGGCCTCAGGAACAAAATGTAAACAATGGTTATCTGCTGCTGTGGAATGCAACAAGTAAATCTTTAATTAGCCCATGTTGGTTGTTTCTAATTAATGGCCAATCACAGCCCAGCTGGCTCAGGCTCTCTGTCCGAGCCACAAACCTTTGTTATCATTCTTTCCTATTCTATTCTTAGCCAGCCTTGTGATGAAATCCTTTCTTCTATTCTTTTAGTATAGTTTTAATGTAGTATATATCATAAAATAATAAATCAAGCCTTCTGAAACATGGAGTCAGATCCTCTTCTCTTCCCCAATCCAAGAGCCCCTGTGAACACGGTCACAAGGAGGCTCAGAGTACCTGACACAAGCWCAACCTCCCTTCAGAAGATGCATCCCTGGCGTGGTTTGTCTTGAAGAAGCAGCACTTGGCTTTTCTGTGCGTTTCTGTGCTGCAAAGCAGGGAATTGACTCCGTTTCAGCTGCTTTAATTAAACGGAGTTGAAAATCCATCGGCACAAAGTTTCCTGCCATGCCTACACAAAATCTGTTCCATGAAAAAGCAAAAATACAATGGCTATTACTTTCTGTCAAGTTCTACAGGATTTTCTTTTTTTTAAGAGAGGCTGAACAGCTCATCCTGCAGCAGTTAAATTCCGGCTGCTGCTCCTCAGCTTTTTATTTCCYATGGATATATCTTTGTTAAACAAGCCAGGCTGAAATCCTGCCTCCCCCATCCATCCTCCTGAGGAGCTTGAGGGGTGGAACTGCACCAGCACAGCCCAGGGAGAGGGATGGAGGGAGAGGGAAGGGGAGGCAGGAATCCTGCACGGGATGAGCAATGGAATCCCCCCTTTCCCAGCAGGATGGGGGCTCTGTGTGTCACTGTGCACCCAGAGCAGGGCACTTCTGGTCCCCAACATCATTTAATGCCTTCTCTGAGCGACCAGGTCACTCCCAAGTGACTGATCCATGGATGGAGAATGGGAAACTGCTRTTGCCAAGCTCAAATTACTTTTTTCCTCCWAYGAAAGACTCATTTATYCACCCCCAGCCATACACTGGGATGMGGGAGCTGTGATGGGGGCAGCTGCCCCACTCACCAAGCACAGCAGCTGCACTCCCTGAATGCCCTGGGAGCTGTGCAGGGAAGGCCTCTCTCAGTCTGAGCTGAGGCATTGAGGCTCCATGTGCTGCTGTCTCTGTGATAGGTGCCATTTCCAGAGGGGGAAAGGGCAGCTCCTTCATGCAAAAAGAAGCACGTGGGACTTCAAATATGCCAAGCGCCGTTGCTGAGCATCTCTTGGTATCATCTTCCASCAGCAACCCCTGATGGGGAYATTTCCAGGAGGATTAAACTGCAAAAACCCTTTTCCAGCATCTGCTGCTCGAGGAGAGGAGGTTGRTATGGCAACCACATCTGGCCTATTCACATGAGTTTTYGGAGGAGAGAAACAAATAAAAAAACAAAGCAAAAACAACACGGGCGGCGCACGGAGGAGAGGTGACTTTGTGTGCCTCCATCAAAGGGACAATCAGAGAGAGCCAGGYGGAATCCTCCAGCCTGGCTGTTTGTTTGTGTCCCTGTCTGCCACCAGCACTCCTGCATTCCCTCGAAAGCCAGGGGCTGGCACATYGGGAGTTTGGCAAGGAGAGGCTGGAACTGGGGTGTTTGTGAGTGTGCTGTGTGTGCCTGGGGATTCCCTGGGGGTTCCCTCATTCCCAGAGGAGGATCCACAGCTGGAATTGGGGTGTTGTGTGTGTGCTGTGGGTGCCTGGGAGTGCCCTGATATCCAGAGGAGGATCCACAGCTGGAATTGGGGTGTTTGTGAGTGTGCTGGGGGTGCCTGGGGGTTCCCTGATTCCCAGAGGAGGATCCACAGCTGGAATTGGGGTGTTTGTGAGTGTGCTGTGTGTGCCTGAGGGTTCCCTGGGTGTTCCCTGATATCCAGAGGAGGATCCACAACTCGAATTGGGGTGTTTATATGTGTGCTGTGGGTGCTGTGGGTGCCCTGGGGGTTCCCTGATTCCCACAGGAGGACACACAACTAGAATTGGGGTGTTTGTGAGTGTGCTGGTGGTGCCTGAGGGTTCCCTGGGGGTTCCCTGATTCCCAGGGCATCCCTGGCTACTCTGGGCTCTCCCATTTCCAGCCATGGGGTCCCTCCATTGCCTGCATCTCCCAGATCTGACCTGTGGGAAGGACTCTGGCTTCTCTCTAGGGCTGGGACCAGCAGAGCCCAGAGGTTGTCAAAGTGATAAAGATTTTCCAGGCAAAACAAGTGATGTGGATGGGGAGGATCCCAGATGCTCCCAGACTGTTGGAACCCTGGTTACTGAGAATTTCAGATTTTCTGTGCTGCCAGGCTCTGACCCCCAAGAGAACACTGCATTGACCTGAGGCTGTGGAGAAGCTTCCAAAATGGAATTACAGAACTGGGATTGTGGGTGTGGAGTTTGAAGAGAAGTGTGTGATATCACATGGTGAAAAAATTAGAGTTTAGGTGTTTAGAATATAATAATATATATAAAACAAGATGGAGGGTTTAGGGCAGAGGCTGGTCTTTCTTTATCACCTCCTTCTTCATGGCTTAGGGTGGTATTGTTTTTATAATTTTATCCAATTGTGTAATTGGATAAAAAAGCCCACACCAGACCAGTGRTCCACAATTGAAGGAGCATTCCCTGCTCCAGCACAGCCCAACACGAGGCTGGGCCATCCCTCTTCCCATGCCAGGGGAGGATGGGTTTGGCAGGAATGCTGTGGGGAAGGACAAGGGATGGGTCTGCTCTGGGTCAGGCTCCTGCTGTTCCCCACCTTTGGGAATGGTCTCACTTTTAGCTGGATAAATTCTGCTGGATGCTCTTGGAGCTGATCTTTTCCTCAGCTTCATCTGCATTTCAGGGCAGAGCTGCAGAGATCTGTGGTGGTTCCAAGGCAGCACATTTGGAGCAGCTCCATGGTGGGGAGAGGCACGTGTGACCCTCTGGCACAGCCCTGCACCATGGCAGGGCACTGGGGACAGGCAGAGCTCCTCCAGGACACACAGGAGGTGCCTGGAGGTGCAGAACTTCCCTGCCAGGGGCTCAGGGAGGCTGAATCCCAAATCCTGGCAGCCCTGCTGRGGGTCTGTTCCACACTGGGCACAGTGGTGGGACACAGAAGGGCASTAATTGACTCAAGGACATAAAATACAACAGGATCAGGGCATTGATCCGTGCTGGATGGACACTCCTGGGGGGCTGCTCCCCCTCCACACCCAAGGGCTGATCCAGCACCCTGTGCCATGAGGCACCAGGGCTTGTCCCCAAGGCAGGGTCATCCCAAAGGCRCCCCACACCACCCCAGCCCCATCCAAACACAGAATATTCCTGCCATTTTCAGGAACACACACACACACAATTTACCATCTGGCCTGGAATTCTTTCTGCTCTGAGCTCGATGCAAATGAGCCCAGCTCCACTAATTGCTGGGATGTTAATGATGCTCACAGCGAGGCAGGGRTGGCTGGGCAGGGCAGTGCCAGCCCTGCACCACTCTGTCCTGCAGCCCTGCTCCCTGCCCTGCCAGGCAGCAATCACACGCCTTGGGATGCTCACAGAGCCCGAAATGCAAAGGTGACAGCAGAAAAGAGCTGGGGGAAGGCAAAAAGAATGGTGATGCAAAGCAGGGATTGAGGCCTGCAGATGAGCTGACCTGTAAATGCCTCGGGGTGGAGAGGCTGGGTACTGAGAGACCAGGGCTGGGGGAGTGCTCTCTGCAGCAGATGGGCTGAAATCCTCATCAGCAGATGCAGACAGGGAAAAGATGGGAGCCAGGGCAGGGAAAAAGCTGCTGCCTGTGCAGGGAGGCTGCACAATCAGCATCAGCATCAGGCAGGATGGACCCTGACCCGCGTGCCCAGCACCTGCAGGGCTGGTGCTGCTCTGAGAGCCACAGAGGCACTCTGTGAGTGCACCCCAGAGCTCCCAGGGCCAGCCAGTCCCTCCTCCTGCTGAATTTCCTGTTCTGCTCTTCCCCTCCTTTTAGTATTCCTAATTCATCAGCAGTGGCAGGAAATCCTTGAGGAGCTTTCCAGAGATCCCCTGGGAGGATGAGGCAAGGCCAGCGAGCTCTGGCACTGCCCTGCTGTTTGCCCAGCCCTGATTTACCCCTTCCCTGGGAGCACAGAGCATGGAGCAGGGCCAGGCTCGTGCTGCTGACCTCTGCAGCATTTCTCCCCTGCTGGGGAAGATGAAACAGGAAAGCCTTATCAATATGATTGTCTGGCAAAAGATTTTGAGAATATAGAAACTATAAGTGAGATTGAAATGAAAGCAAGCTTTGAGATCCCTCAGTTACTGAACAACTGGAAAACAATGGTGTGTCTGGCTGAAGGTGATCCCCTTTTGATGGAACAACACCCTCTGCTTGCAGACAGGCCCAAGGGTCAGAGCAGACCCTACAGCTTGGCAGAAGGGGCCCAAAGAGGAGTTTTTAGGGTTTAAAGTGTAACACAGTGTGGTGATGTAATGATTCTTACAGGCTGTATGGAAATGCTGTAGGATTTGTATCTTGTGGTAGATTGGTTAGTGAGAATCAGAATATTCAACACAGAAGAAGATTTATTGTATTGTAATGGGAACCTCGCTCTCTTAGCTCTTACCTCTTATCTCTTAGCTCTTGCCTTTTACTCTCTTACCCTTTTACTCTCTTATGCTTTTACTCTCTCACCCTCTCATCCTCTCTCCCCCTCTCCTCTCTCGGGCCTGCTCTGAGCTGTGGCTGGCAGCTCCCAGCAGGGCCCTGCACCCAGGCCCTTTGCAATAAACCCCAAATTCCACAATCAGAAGAAGGTTTATTGTATTGTAATGGGAACCTCTCTCTCTCATCCTCTTTACCACTCTCTTTACCTCTCTTTGTCTCTCTCGGGCCTGCTCTGAGCTGTGGCTGGCAGCTCCCAGCAGGGCCCTGCCCCCAGGCCCTTTGCAATAAGCCCCAAGTTCCAGCCCTGGCTGCAGAGATCTCTCATCTCTGTCTGTCCCGACCGTCCTACCCCCATCAATCCTACACTCCCCTTTCCCTGAGCCCTGTCCTGTTTTGGAGCTAACAAATCCTCCCAGCAGCCTGCCAGCTCCTTCTGCTCAACCCCAAAGAGTGGCAGCYATTTTCAGAGGAGCAGTTTTTTATCTCCTCAAAGGGAGGAGGAAAAAAAAAACCAAAACAGGGGGGAAAATGAAAAAAAAAAAACCAAACCCTGGCATCACTATGGCAACCTGCTCTATCCTGGAGCTGCAAACCCTGAAATTCCCACTCCCCACTTTTCCCTTGGATTGGATCAGGCAGGGATGGCAGCTGGCCTCACTCTGGGCTGTGTCAGATGGAGCTGTGCTTCAGAGCAGGCTGGTTTTGTACATCCTCCCTTGGCAAGGCTGGATCAGGTCTCTCCAGGAGCCTGCAGGGTGTTTGGGGCAGCAGGAGCATTCCTGGGGCAGGGAGTGCCTTGCCAGGCCTTGTGCCAGTCAGGCTGTGCCCCTTTGGCCCCAGTTCTCCTCTCCAATGAGTGCTGCTGCAYAAAGGTTTTGTTTTCTGCCCTGTCCCCCTTTGCTGTGCTCCTCATTACCCCCCTCTTGTCCAAGGACAGAGCTCTGCACCTCCATGGGCTGTTTGTCCTTCCCACACCCACACAGCCCAGGCCTGGAGGTGCAGAGGGGATCCCAAAACCCTGCAGAAGCTCCCAGCCAGCACAGCAGGGGCTTGTGAGCCCCATGAAATGCTGTGTGGGGCTGGAGCTGCCCCACTGCTGCCCTTGAGCTCCAGCAGAGGGGACACAGCAGGCAGGGATTGCTGCAGGAATGGGCTCTSCAGAGGGCATTCAGCCCTCATTTTGTCTCATTTATTGCTTATTGCTGGRCCTGCTGTGCTGGGAAAAGCAGCCAGAGGTGGGAAGGAGTTGGCTGTGCCCTGTGGCAGAGCAGTGGGYTGCTGGATTGCTCCACACCATCCCAGGCTGGGAGCAGGAGCAGGGCTGGCTCATCCCAGTGGATCTCAAAGGGTGAGAGATCCCAGGGGATCCTCACCTCCTGCAGACCCTCACTGAGGGTCACCCACTGGGGCACTGCCACCACCCTGACCCATCCTCCATCCCCACAGGAGGGGATGTTGCTCTGGGAGCTCAGCAGATGGGTCTGAGCAGAGAGAAAATTGCTTTTGCTTTATGGCCCAGGCAGCAGCACTTTATTTCTCCATTTATATCCCATTTATATCCCACCCCCATCATCTGCAAACCCATTCCCCTCTCTGGCAGCACGAGTGGCACCAGCTGTGCCCACAGCCAGCTGCCCACCACGAGCCCAGGGTTTGGGGTTCACAGAGCTGGACCCTGATGTTCATTTAGGAAATGAGATGCCAGGCGTGCCCTGCTCCTCCAGCAGCCTGGCAGGGGCTGCTTGTGCTGCAGCTCTGATGGGCCCTCCTGGGCAGGGGCACTGTGGGAACTCTGCACATCACTRCGGATGTGAGGAGTATCCCGAGACCACATTGGGAGCRGAGACCCCCTCGGGGGGCTCAGAGACCRTGGCATGATGCCCGGAACACTTGGTGGTTGGACTTTGATCCTGCAAGTGAATTGCCAGGTTTGGTATGAGGACTGGAAGAGCGCACGGGTTCAAAGGGTGTTTTTATAAGGTGTACACAGGGTGAAAATGTAGATTTTAGGATTTTTAGTATTAGGGTAATGGGGACAAGATGGYGGGAACAGGGCGTGTCTCGTCCTTCTTCTTTCTTCTTCTTCTTGTTCTCCATCTTCTGCTGTGATGTTGGCACCTGGGGATTGGTTTGGGATAGAGGTGCACTGTCTAACATGGGTGATGGGCATTGGAAAGTAAAGGTAAATATGATATACGTAATTTGTAGTACAAAAGACGACGCAGCCTCGTGGGAGGGTGGAGAGCGTTGTGGCTGCCTTGCTGGACAGACCTCTGTCTGGCAGGGAGAAAATTTTTTAGATAAGATAAAATAAACAACCTGAAGACCGAACATCAGAGAGTCCAGTCTCGTTCTTCAGAACCTGGGGCCGTTCCCTGGAGCACCCAGCTCACCTCAGGGGCAGAGAACAAGCAGCCGACCCCGAGAGGGCACAGATGCTGCAGTTGGCTCTTGGTGCCCCTCTGAGGGTGGGGAAAGCAGCTCTGGGGCTGTGCAGGGGATCCCAGCTCTTTAATTGCTGCTGTAAGGGAGGGCAGAGCCTCAGTGCCTCCTGGCACAGGGGCTGCAATAAAGGTGCTGGGAAAAGTCCCAAAATGAGCTGGGTTTGCAGCGTTGCAAGGGGATGGGATGGGTCATCACAGGCCTGGGGGAAACCTGGCAAAGGGCAGCACTGAGGAGAGAAATATTTCATTATTTTCTCCTGGGAGTTGTCTGGTCCAACATCTCATAAAATAAACTCTTCAGTAATGRCCAGGTGGGGCAACACCTTCTCCTGAAGCTGCTGCTTCCATCAGGCCTCAGCACCTCTGGATAAATCAGCCCACAGCTGGAAACTCCCAGTTTGGCTTCTAGGTTTGTAAACTCTCAATTTAGCTTCTAGCTTTGCAAACTCCCAGTTTCATTTTTTCCACAGTCCTGCAGGTCAGAATTTGCTCCCAGTCCCCTTCTGCATGGAACATTTGAGCTGTCATTTGCCAGCAGGGAAACTGAGGCACAGGCTGGACCTTCCCCTCTTGTGAATGACACCACAGAGCAGCCCCTTCCCATCTGTTCCCCRTCCTGTGGAAAAGCAGAGGCTCCAGCCCATCCCATCCTGCCCCTGCAGCCACATCTCCCTCAGGATTTGCTTAATGAAGATTAAAGAAGTGCTGCTGCCAATATGTCAGTCATAAAACCACCGAAAATAATACAAGGAGCAGAGCACCGTGGCTATCAGCCCGAGTGGAAGTCTCAATTAGCAAATATATCAATCACTGATGACATCTTAAGTAGCATTTGCAGGGAGAGCATTACAGAAATGATCTGCWATTACAGAGCTGCTGGGAGCAGAACTTCCTGGGAAATGGGGCTGGATTCAGGGTGATGCTGGCCTGGAACAGAGGCTGGATGGACTTAAAGAATAAAGCAGGGATTTATTAAAAGGATTTCCTCCTTGGGCAGCACAAGCGCCCAGCCAGGGCTGCACTCAAGATGAACCAAAATGGTCCCAAAATGCACCCAAGAGGAACCAAAATGGTCCCAAAATGCACCCAAAATGAACCCAAATGGTCCCAAAATGCACGACCAGTCATGAGGTCTCACTTTGATCAGTTCTGCTCCATTTGCATACTGGAGTTAATTGTCCCTTTCCAGCTTTAGCCCATGCAGTCCCATCCTGCTTGTTTTTCTCTCTCAGCCCACGTTCTTTCTGCTCTTGGGCTGAGATTTGGATCATTTGTCCTTGGTGCCCAGCTGGAGCAGGAATTGTTTTGTCTCCCTGCTCTGTGCACAGAGCTCACCATCCCCTCATGTGAAACCCAGACCCACACACTAAAGCAGCACAGAACCTGAAAAATAGAAAAACTAAACCCTGAGGCATCAAGGGAAGCACCATCCAGGCTCCCAGGGGATATTTGTGGGTGTCTGCAACCCCAAGAATCATTGTGACCTCATCACTGCACAGCTCCTGAAAGGTGCCTGTGCTCAGCTGGGGCTGGGCTCTTTCTCCAGGAACTGACAGAACCAGAGCACACAGCCTCCAGCTGCACCAAGGGAAGTACAGGCTGGATATCAGGAAGAAGTTTTTCATGGAAAGGAGTGATCAAGTTCTGGAATGTTCTGCCCGGGGAGGTGGTGGAGTCACCGTCCCTGGGTGTGTTTAACCAAGCCTGGATGTGGCACTGGGTGCCAGGGTTGAGTTGAGGGGTTGGGGCTGGGTTGGACTCAGGGATTTTGAAGGTCTCTTCCAGCCCAGTGATTCTGTGAATTCTCTGTGAATTGCTGTGTTAGGCTGTGCCAGGACAGAGCTGTGCAGGGTGTCCAGGCTGCCGTGGCACAGCTCCATGGAAAAGGAACATCTGCTCCTGCCTGGGGCTGCAGCCTGGGCTGGGGACAGCACTGCTGGGTCACCCACCAGGCTCTGGCTGGGAAAAGCCTCCAAAAAGCCACATGGACAGGTCCCAGCTGGGACTCAGAGCCCTGTGGCACTGAGAGCAAGGAGGGGATGGTGGTGCAGCAGCCCTGGCCAGCATCACCCCGCTGGTGGCCACCAGCTGGCCATGCCCAGGCCCCTGGGGACAAAGCCAGAGCTGATTTACAAGGCCCAGGATGAAGAYGGATTGGGGAAGGTGCTGGAACATGCACAAGGAGTTTTGGATATCACTGGATTACAGCAGCTTACAGGCTCCAGCTGGGAGCAAACCCCGCTGGGCAGCKCAGAGGGGAAAAAGGAGGAGCAAAGTCACTGCTAAAGCTCCTCCAGCCCTGGGATGGGCTTCTGTACACACACACCCCCCAAAACTACACCCACGACATAAAAACAACAAAAACCCCACTGCTTGTTTGTTTTAAAGGTGTAGGATTGGTGTCACCCCATTAAGGTGGCATCACTGAGCTGACAGCACCTCTGCAGCCTGCCCAGGCTCCCAAAAAGTCCCTCAACACTTATAAAAGGGATTTCTTGGTCCCAGCTGCATCCCTGCATCCCCCAAACTCCCCAAAACCACAGGGCTCCCATCCCACSTCGCTGCTGGGGCTGATTTGATTTCCAGGCCCGAGGAACACTTGTCTTGTTRGGGCTGGTGAATAATTTATAATTTGCTTATGAGCAAAGGCAATGGGGAGTGTGGGGAAGGGGAGGGAGAATAAATATATATTTATAAAATATGGAAAAAGCTAAAAAAAAAAATCATAATAATGCCCAAACCAGCCCTGTAAACTGTTCCTTTGATCTAATCCAGAATAAATTATACATAATGGAGCTGGATGGGTTTGCTTGCRGCCAGCATGAATAAAAAACCAGAAAGCAAGAGAGCAAGCCAAATCATCTGAGCTAATAACAATGTGCTCGCTGTGGATGCTTCATCTGGGATTATTTTGCAGCAGCCAGCACAGATTTCCATGGAAAAGAAAGTAATTTTTTAACTGGGAGGTGCTGTGCAGGCAATGAGCTGTGGTAATGCTCCAGGATGCCTGGAGCAGCCGAGGAGATTTTTCTTTCTCATTCCCTGATTTCTTCCACTAAGGGATCTGGAGGCACCAGATCTTTCAAACTTTGCTACGGGCCATGGGGCAGATGCATCTTCCAAACTTCTGGAATTCCATTGGTCCAACAAAAAAAACCACCCATAGTTTGATTTACAAAGCAGACACACAGGAAAGTGTCGAGAGCTGCGGATTATTTTCCTGTCACCATGATATTTTCTGAAAAATCCTCTTTGCCCAGGATTTTCTACTGGGAAGCTGAGAGGCCTCAGAAAAGAATGAAAACAATAATTATCTGATTGCTTGGGAATGTGGTCCAGAGCTCGTTTACCAACAGGTGCATCTTTGATTGGTTCCATGTGAATTGTTTTTAATTAATCACCAATCACAGCCAGCTGTGTCAGACTCTGAGGAGTCAGTCATGAGCTTTCATTATCACTCTTTTCTCACCTTCTGATGTATCCTTTCTCTTTCTTTAGTATAGTTTTAGGATATAATTTCTTATAATATGATATGATTGGATAATATAATATAATATAATATAATATAATATAATATAATATAATATAATATAATATAATATAATATAATATAATATAATATAATATAATATAATATAATATAATATAATATAATATAATATAATATAATATAATATAATATAATACATTATATATTATATTTTATATTATACTATACTATATTATACTATACTATACTAGATATTATATTATTATACTATACTATATTATACTATACTATACTAGATATATTATATTATTTATATTATATATTATATTATATTATATTATATTTATTATATTATATTATATTATATTAATTATATTATATTATATTATATTATATTATATTATATTATATTATATTATATTATAATTTATATTATATTATATTATATTATATTATATTATATTATATTATATTATATTATATTATAATCAGCCTTCTGAGAACATGAAGTCAATTCTCATCTCTCACCTCGTCCTGGGGACCTCACAACACCACATTTTCCCAATGCCTTCACCCTCCCTCCTCTCTCCTTCCCCCTCTCGGTGGATTGAGGGCAGCTCCTCAGCACTGCTGTGTCCTGCAGAGCTCAGCTGATGGCTCCAGGATGCAGATCCATCAGGAAACACTATCCATAGAGAATTCCCAGCCAGCTCAGGAGCCAATTCCCATCCAGAGGCTCGTGGAAAATCACTCCCATTCCCATTCACAACTCCTGCTGCAGCCTGCACTGACTTCCTCAGGATGAGGAAGGTATTGACCCAATAGCCAATACTCCAAAAATAAAACTATTCCCTCAGGCCTTGGCTTCAGCATCCAATTAAAATTCCTGCCAYAYCTCCCAGCCCTGTGGAATGTGGAATTCCAGAGGCAGGGAATGWGCTGYGTGCTGCTGTGGCACAGCCAGGTCAGCCACTGACCACAAATGCCTCCTCAAATTCACCCTTTTGTCTTGAATTAAGAGACAGATGGCCAATGGAATGAGTTTGGGAAGAATAAAAGGCCCTTGAAGGTCTGAACTTGGGACTCTACCACCAGGAGGACCTTCGAGGCCCAGCAGAGCCTCCAGAAGAAATCCTGCTCTTATTTGGAAGAAAAAAAAACCTTTTTTTTTCTTCTTTCTGTTTCTGAAACAGTTTTCCTTTTGGCTGGTTATTTTGGGAGCAGGGAGAACCCCATCCTCTGGTGGATGGCCCCATGGCTGTGGGGACAAGRTCAGGGTCACCCCACCAGCTCCTGTCCTCTGATCACCTTTCAGAAAATTCACACCCACAGCCAAAACCCGACAGAAGCGAGGGTGAATTTGGAATGTTTGGCTGGAAGGTGGTGCTGCACATCAACACCCTGCACATCTGCACSAGGGGAATGTGCTGCTCCACAGCTCCTTTAGCTGTGACCCCCTTTTRCAAGAGCCTGTTTGTTTATTTGTTCGCAGTTCTGTGCGAAARCCACCTGGAGGGAATTCTSTRCCCTCCTCCCAMCCCAGATCCAGCAGCCAGGCTGYGTCAGACGTGTCAGAGGAAAATGGGAAGGAGTCACAGCCTCCATCCCTGCTCTCTCTGGAGCATCCAGAGGGTGGGAATGCTCAGCTTCTCCCWAAAACTGCTCCACCACYCAGGAGGGGAAAATGATGCTTAATTCCTCTCTGTACCTTATTCAGAGGTGGAGCTGAAGGGATCTGAGCTATTCTCATCATTTTATYGTGGGCAACCAGGGTGTGAGGGGGTTTGGAGCTCATGACTTATGGAATGGGAGCAGTGTAGGAAAAATGAGTGGGAATAATGCAGGGAAAACAGCTTTAAACTGCCAGGGGGCTGGGTTAGGGGGGATATTGGGAAGAAATATCCCTGTGAGGGTGGGGAGGCCCTGGCATGGGGTGTCCAGAGAAGCTGTGGGTGCCCCTGGATGAATCCAAGGTTGAACAAAGCTTGGAGCAAGCTGGGAGAGTGGAAAGTGACTCTGCCCATGGCAGGGGGTGGATTTAAATCCCTCCCAACCCAACTCAACCCAACCCAACCATGATTCTGTAGCTCTGTCCCATCATCACCACACCACAACCTCAGAGCTGCCCAGGAAGGACCAGGTCAAAGCAGTGCCCAAAAGCTCCATGGGTATGACCCATGCAGGGCTGGCAGTGCTCTGGGACCATCCAAATCAGTGTTTGCCCAGCAAAAACACCAAGATGTGCCTTGGAGCCACCCAGGGAACTCCCTTCAGGCTGAGGGGTCCTGCCCTGGAGCCAGAGATGTGTCACTAATTGGTACCCGAGAGTGCTCAAAGGAAATCTCAGCTCTGAAGTCAGGGCTGGAGGAAAAACAACCCTCCCCTGGARGGAGTGGAGCTGTGGAAGGAGGAGAGCAGAGCTGCAGAGCCTCGGAGATCAATCACAATTATAAAACCAGTGAGAAGCAGAGGGCGGCTCAGAGAGGTCACTTCAGGGTGCTCTTATTAGGGAAGTCTATTAGGGAAAAGGCTGGTAATGGATGGGAGGCTGCCACACGGGCTAATTATAAACATCACAGGCTCAGCTGCTCCCTGCCAGGGCCTTGCTTTGCTCCAGGCTCCAGCTCCTTGCTGCAGGTGCCACATTTTCCTGGAGAAGCTGCAGATASCCCTGCAGCATCCATGGGTCGAGCTGTGCCCATCCTTTGCCGTGTGTGACCTAATCAGCAGGAGATTGGCTTCCCAAACAGTGAGGGCTGAGAGCTRCTCACTGCTTGTGAGCACAACCAGCCCCTCCTGGATTCATTCAGCCACATTTGGCTTTCTTTAAAGCTCTGCTTTTGCTTTTTGACTTTGTAACAGCCTGGGTTTGGATTAAATGCAGTTTTCACCAAATTCCTTGATCTACTGGGGAAATGTGCCCCCAGCAGCAGGCTGGCATCTGCCAGSTCTGCTCTTTTGTGCCCTCCATGCCCATGCAGCACTGAGGTGGCTCCWGCTGGAAAAGCAGGATGGATCAAGAGCTTTGCCTGAGCTCTTCACACGAGGAAGCCCCAGGGTGAAGCTGAGCCGGTTGCAGAGATCATTTTAACCCACACACTGTCCTCAGAGTGGAGAGCACAGGGCAGAAATGATTTCTAGGCTGAAATTTTTGCCTTATCACGAGCAGCACTTGCTCTGTGTGCCTGGCACGGGCTCAGCACGGGAGCCAGGGCCCGGGTTGCTGAGGACAAGGAATTGCATAACTCCCACCCCAGCCCGGCTGGATCAGCTCCCCAGCTGGAATAAATCAGGAGAGATCCATCGAGGTCAATCCTGGCCAATTGTAGCCACTTAATCTTCTCTCTGGAAGCYCCACTCAATCGATGTGCAGAGCTCCTGCCTCCTCCAGGGCCACTCCAAACCTCTTCCCAAAAGGACTGGAACAGAAACCCCTCCTGCAGCYGCTCCTCTCTGAGTGCCTGAGGCACAGCCCAGCTGGGGCAGGGCCAAGCTGCCCCAAAAAACACATCTGGGATGGGCATCCAGGGGGGAAAACTGAGCTAGCTGCCCTGAAAAACAGCAGTTTGTTCCAGAGGGACACAGGGCTTATTTTCCATTTTATTTGCCTGAAATGGCCAGGGGCTGGAGTGGAAAGAATGGACATCTGGGAAGAAGGGTTCTTGATAATTCATATTCCAGGATGGTCCTGCTCCCAGCCCCAGCAGGGCTCTCATATTTAATTAAAAACGGTGAAATATTTATCTCTGRTAAGTGCTCTCCCTCCTCAGCCCCTCTCCCCATTTGAGAGCGAGGGGGATGGAGCAGGGCAGGGATATTTGTGTGGATCCTTCACAAGCAGTGAAATAACCAACAAATTGGAAGTTTGAGGCCGGGCTATTTTTTTCTGGGGATGTTTCCACACCCACACCTGCTGCAGCAACTCCCAGATTTTCAGCAAAGCACAAAACCAAGTGGTGGGGAGGCAGAGGGGTGACCACAGGCACTGCTCCCCATCCCTTTCCCTGCCATCAGCCCCCAGCCCTGCTTCCACCAGAGGCTGACCCCGTGCTTTGATGGAGACATCTTTCAAAGAATCCTAACCAGCTTTGTTAGATGTTTTATTCAATTTTTATAAACGTTCCTTGCTCMAAAAGAGTAAATGAGGAGTTTGGGGCAGTGCCAAGGGGTCTCTTTTCTGTTTCTCTTGGCAGTAAATCAGCTTTCAAATTATTATTGCCATAAGGAAACACAATATTCAAATGGGAGCCTCTCTCCCTTTTATCTCCCCCTCGCCTCTCCTCTCCCTTCTGCTGACTGCCCTTCTTTTAAATGCAGATCAGCCCCGGCCCTCCCCATCACTCCCCCCAGTTTTGGGGAGGTGACACTTGGATTTCCACATCCTGTGGAGGACGGAGGGGTCCTTCTTCCTCTCCCTGCTTTTCCCATTTCAGGGCAGGATCTGGAGCAGAGAAGGAGCAGATTAAGGCCCTGGAACATCCCCTCGTGTGCTTGGCTCCACACACCTGCCTGAGCTGCTGCAGAACAGAGTTCACAGCAGCAGGAGAGGGAAAATCCCGGTGGCACAGCCGGGCAAGAGGTGTTAAACCCCAGGGGCTGGAATTGCAGCAAGTGAGGATCCAACAGCAATCCTGGGGCTAAATCACAGGTAAAACCAGACAAGGTTGCTCCGAGGAGCATTTTCAGACGATTCACCAGGGGCTGGGGGTCACATTCCCGAGGGACATCAATTGACAGTGGTGGCATTAAATGCCAGGCAGCTCCTCACGGCCCGGAGCTCTGACCTGCTCACCCCCAGCTCCCAGCCTTTATTAAACCCAGCCTCGGGAGATGTGGCTGGCATGACAAAGCGCTGGAGATTTGCATGTAGAAAATTCCCTGGAACAAAATGGCTTTGGTGGGGCAAAAGTTCCCGTCAGAACGGCGCAGGGGTGACTTGGGGGAGGTTTCAGCGCTGTCAGCGCTGTGCTCTGGTGCTCCCGGGGATGAGGCAGGGCAGAGCTGGGCTGATGCCAATGGGAACAGCCTCTCCTGGCAGCCCAGAATGCTGGGTGCCAGCTGGGCCAGCAGCATTTGCCATGGGGCTCACAGCAAAGGGAGCAAAGGGGGGACATTTCCACCCGCCCGGGCCCTTTGGGGCTGCAGAAGGCTTTGGTGACTGTGAAAAACGCCAATCACTTGGTTTTAAAATTTTAAAAGTTTAATAGTAATAAAATGGTTATGTAAAAATTGTAATACAATTAGAGTAATAATAATTTGGACAATTTGAATTAGGACAATATGAGACAACACATACAAAGAGTTATGGACAGTCCAGGTACCTTTTTCTGGGCAAAGTAAGCCCGAAGAAGGCCCCACGTTAACAGAGGATTAACCATTAAAAACAATAACCTGTTGCATATTCATACACCTCATACATGATGCATAAATTCCATTCAAACACAGGATTCTATCTCGTCAGTGTCAGCTTCTTCCTCTGAATCCTGACAGCGCCTTTGAGGCGGGAAGAAGTTTGTTTCTTCTGGTAAGAAAGCAATAAATTCTCTTTCTCTGAAAAATTCAGGTGTCCTATGGCTGCTACCTGGTGTGAGTGCCTCATTCCTTTCTTAAAAAAACCCACTAACATAGTCCTTATTTTAACTACAAAAGTCACCTTTGAATTACAAGACTACATTTATTATTAAAATGTAAATACAGCACTACTAATCAATACATCAAAATACATATGGTAAATATCTGCGTAGAGCCATATGATGTGCACTTTTCACAGTGACCACTCCAAGTGGCCATTCCTGGCCTCTCAGCCTGGGGTGGCATCCAGAGAAGCCTTCCCCAGGCTGATTCCAGCTRCCTCTGGAGCTGGTGGGATTTAGAGTTTGTCCAGCAGGATCAGAGCGAGCTCCCAGCTCCTGGAAATAGCTCCTCCAGCAGCACTCCATCACTGGCAGCCCCAACACAGCCAATTGCTCTTTGTGCTTCCTCCCAGGGCACTGCAGCACATGTACATACACAGAAAAACACAAACGGGGATAAATCACCTTCCAGGCAAAGCCTGAGGACTTCGAAATTGCTGAAAAATCAAAGCACATTCCAGGGGGGAAACGCAGTAAATGGGAAAGGGGAAAATGCACAGAGAGGTTTTTAATAAAAGCAGAGCCAGAGAGGGAGCTCAGAGCCCTTTCAAGACGTTCATGAAGTGAGTGCCAGCACAGCCCTGGGGGCACAGAGGAGTTAATGCCCCCAGCCATGCCCCAGATGGATGAGGATGTCAGAGCCAGCTGAAATCGCCCATCCCATGGAGGGAGAGCATTTGTGGTGCTGGAGAAGCAGAGATTTCCCAGCTCTGCTGTTCTCTGAGCAAGGCAGGAGTCAGCACTGAATGTAGCTGAGCAAGCCAAGGATGGCTCTTCCAGGTGAAGGAAGAATAAAAAAGGTGTTTTCTAAATGAAAAATATAAATCTAAAGTGCAACCTCAGCCTTCTCCACTTCAGAGTGATGAGGTTTTAATGTTGGGAGCTGGAAGACAACCAGCAGGTGATGGAGAGGAGGAGGCTCAGGCTGAATTCCCTGTTGGGAGCACGGAGCCCTTCCCACTGCCCTGACATCAGGACTGGGATCAATACCCCCAGCCCTGCAGCCAGGGTGGCTGGAAAACACTTGTTTAATTACTCACAGCCAGCAGCACAGCAGCCAGCCCAGATTAAAGATCTGCAGCCTCCCAGGGTTGCTGTGGGGCRTTGGGAAGGGCCCTGGTGGCTTTGTCACCACGCACAGGGACCTGCCTGGGGCCACCACGGCTGTCACAGCAGTGTGACTGTGTTTTCACTCCAGCCCCAGCCTGCTGCTGCATTCCCCAGGCAGCCACAATATTCTCCTGGCTGATTTTAGGCAAGTTGGAGTTGGGATGGAGATGGATGCGTGGATTGGAACGTGTTGAGATATATTCTGGATGTGTTGCCGGGAGCGTTTCATGACGGGAAGGCAGCAATGACTCCAGCAGTGCTTTTCCCCAGCCTCAATCTTGGCACACTTTGGCTTTTCCTCCCAAGGACCCATTAGTCACTGCCCTGAATATAAACTAGCCCGGGCAGCCAGATCCTTCAGTCTTCAGCAAAGATCCCCCACATTGTAATTCCAAAATAACYCCGCACTCCTTTAATGATCAATAGCAATTACTAAGTCATTTATATCCAATAAAGGCTCCAGCAGGAGGTCTGGGTGATATATTACTGTATAAATTCACACTATGAAGCAGATTAACAAAGCATTATGAAAAGCAAGCTTATTATTTGCATGAACATGAGGCTCAAGAGCTAATTGAAGCAATCCAGCAAAATGTCAATGACTCCTTTTGTATATGAAATATTCATTAAAGGCAAGCACTTCTTGGTGAGCGATTGTTTATTTATACCTTTTCATTTGCATTCTGCTATAAAACTGGCTGCCTTTCCATTAGGCCACAGCCAGCATCACTTTTCTTGGGAATGGRTGGGACTTGGAAATTGCCTCCTGTCTGCAGGGAGCAGTGGGGGATTTTTCTTAGGCAGTGGATGCATCCCATGGATCAGGCTGATGGGGAGGGAAGGGAGCAGCTGCAGAAGTGATGAAGATCCTCGTGCTTCCTCATCCTCCCTCTGCTCCCTGCCCTGGTGCTCTGGAATGGAGGTGGCTTTGGAGGAACCTCATTTTGGACACTCCAGTTCTTTACAGTGAGACCTGGGGGAATTGCCAGTCTTGTGATGCATTTTTCCTGGGCGTTAATTTGGTATCCTCATATTTATTTTATAATGCTTTTATTTCTGTATTTTACATTTYTTAATGCTAACAAGCAGCATTTTCCCTGCTGTGGGGTGAGGYACCCCTCTGCTKCCTSCAGACCCTCTCTGGGGACAGATCCACAGGTTTCCCTGGATTTATGTCCACTGAGGATACTGCGGGTGACACCAAYAGGTGTCACCCCTCTCTTGGCACCTCCCTATGGGGTGACCCCAAGGCAGAGCCCTGAGAAGGAGCCATTCCCATTCCCCCTCCCCAAACCCACTGGAAATGACTGGAAATGGGTTTGGTTTCCATTCCTCTTGGCATCGTGTCCAAACACCAGGGCAGTGAGCAGTGATGGGGGTGCACAGAGACAACAAAGATCCCACAGATCCATAGGGAAAAACATCCCAAAAAAGGGAAGAACTTGAGCCCCTCATGCCCCAGAGAGGAGGCACAGTGTGATCCCGAGGCTCTGGGCACCCTTTGCCTGCTGCTTTCTCCAATTTAAGCCCCAAATGAAGTTTTTCCCAGCCCATCCATTTGCCAGGACAGCTCCTGGGCTACAAATCAATGCAACACCGCATCTTATTTGCTCTGCAGCCAGCTGAGCAAAACAATGTAGCACCAACAGAGACATGAATCTCCCTCATTTGTCTTCCACTAGAAAAACTTCAAGGCTGGAGCTTTTTTTCTGGCTCTCTGGCAGCSCTGTCAGGAGGGTGACGTGTTAGGAATGGCTGGATGGGGGCTCAGGATTTGTTTTCTCTGTGATTTCCTCAGTCTAAACTGCAGCTTTACTCACACACGTCCCCAGGTGCCAGAGACAAATGTTTGACCAACTGCTTAGGGCYGGATCAATCTTGGATCCTGCTCCCAGGGAGGCTGCAGGGGAGATGGAATTATTAGATATTAGATATTAGATATATAATATTTTATATAATCTATCATATGCTATATGTTATATATTACATATTATATATGTCATATATGATATATTATATATTATAGATGTTATATATTATATATATAATATATAGTACATATTATATTATATATTATATATTATATATTATATATTATATATTATATATTATATACTAGCTATGATATGTGATATATTATGTATATATATTTTATATTATATGCTATACGTTATATATTATATAGTAGGTGCTATATGCTATATGTTATATAGTATATATGTTATATATTATATATGTTATATATTATATATTTTGTTATATGTTATATATTCTATATTTTATATATTATATATTTTATATTCTATATTTTATATATTATATATTTTATATTCTATATTTTATATTTTATATTATAATTACGCCCATGGGAAACACCTCTGAAAGACCCCATGGGTGAGGACTGGCTCTTGTGAGTCAGGATTTGCTCCTCCACAGCAGTGGAAAGTGCAGGGATGAATTTCCCTGGGAGAATAAGGCCCATTCCCTGCCCCTGAGCAGAGTTCTCCCTCTCCCTGCTGTACGTCACCCCAAAATCCCACTGGACAATCCTCTCTCCTTTTGGGCAMTGCAGCCACAGGCATTTCTGGGAGTATTTTGCTGTTCCCCTGAGCTCTGTAGCCAGACCACTCAGGCAGCCACAGAATCCATCAGCCTCTTAGCTGAGCCTTCCCAAAGCTCTCAGCACTCAACCAGAGCAATGCAACCCCAAAGAAGCGCACCAGGGACCCCAGAGTCCTCACAGGTGGGAGCAGAGCCTCCATTTCCCAGGAAACACCAAACACAAAAACCCCCACACCTCCATCCTGCCCCTCACAGCCGCTGCTGCTGCCACTTTCCCAGCAGAGATTTCCAGCAGCAGAGGCTTCACTGCATTTCTGGGAGCCCCCAGCGAGCTCTCTGCATAAATGGAACTCGGCAGGGCAGAGCATGATGGAAAAATCCCTGTTCCTGCTGTGGGAGCCAAGGCCTGAGCAGCAGCCAGCAGCAGGATGCAGGGATGAGCCTGGGAGGATGCAGGGATGAGCCTGCCAGGGACAGCGTGGGCTCAGCCTGCCCGAGGATGCCCAAACCCGAGGATTTGGGGCACCACGCTGTCCCCTGCACCACCAACCCATCTCACCCTGACCCAGCAGCTCCCGAGGCTGTTGGAGGCACAGGTGTGGTGTCCTAGGGTGAAGTTACGATGCTTGCATCCCCATTCCTGTGTTCTGTTTATGCTGGATATCATGTTCTGTGCCTTCAAGACTGGCTCTGAAGGGTGAGAGTTTTGTTTTGGTTTTGCTATCAGCTGCTCCCCCACAGCTGGCAGGACACACAGACAGGGCAGTACATGGTGCTGCTTTTGCTTTTTGCTTCGCTTTTCACTTTGCTCTTGCTTCTGCTTTGCTCTTGCTTTTTGCTTCTGCTCATTAGTTAGTTCAGCTAAACAGTCCAAATTTCTTCCTGACTGTTTCTCCTTTCCCTTTTTTGGACCTACTCGAGCCTGCTCTGGACTGGGGCCTGGGAACACCGAGAGTTTGCACCTTGTGGCTGCAGCAGCTGCCCCAGTGCCAGAGGGACTGAGAACAGAGCGACCACCCCTGAAAGAGAGACTTTCTGAATTTGTCATCTTTGTCAGAGCAGTGACAGAGTGGTGTCATCTGGTATTGTTCATTTGTGTGCTGGGGGTGCTGTGCCTGTTAAATAAACAGGTTCTTTCCACTTCTCTCTGAGGAATCCTTCCCGAACCAGTTGTGGGATGGGGCTGCGTGGGTTTGCTTTCTGGAGGGGTCCCCTTTTGGAGATTCTCTCCCAAATTTGCCTTAAACCAGGACTAGTGGGAAGGGAAGGATGTGAGAGCTGCCAGAGCACCGGGAAAGCGCTGACAAAGCGAGCTGGCTGCGCCCTTAATGGCTTTTAAATCACGGAGGTTCAACAGGAAAAAAAACAACCCCTAATGTTTACTCACACTTGCGCAGCTTCTTATTTGCATATAATTGCTTCCTGTCACAACACTCCATCCAGAGCCTCTTAATCCCGGCGATCAGAGGAGCCCTGAGCAGGGAATGGCAGGAATAAATCCTGGGATGCCTCAGGAGCATCCCGAGATGTTCCTATGGCAGAGCAGGAGCCACAGGGACACCACAGCAGGGCATTCATTGGAGAGAGGAACACAGAGGAAAAAATGAGGCTGGTGAAAACTCAGGTTTCCTTTGGGATTCGGATGGATATTTATCAATCCTGGGAATGCTGGGGACACTCTGAGCACAGCTCCCTCCTCCTGCTGCCCTTTTTTATCCCTTTAACTRGCTCATCTTCCAGAGGAAATGAAAAGATCCCAATAATCCCAGAATGGTTCAGGAGAAAGAATCCCCCTCCCCAGAGCTGGGTTTGAGGTGGGCCATGCAGGGCAGGGGATGGCTCGGGGGCTCCAGGGTGTCCCCACAGCCCCAGGTGCCCGGGGACAGCAGGAAGGAGGTGCTGGCTCTCCCCGTGCCTGTCCTACTTTCCTGCTCATCCGATGATGCACTCACCATGCATTTTTTAAAAACCTCCGTCTGTCTGGAGGATTTAACTCCAGAGACACTTCCTGAGGATGATGCTAGGGATGTTGGAAAACATGATTTCCAGGGAGGGCTGAGAACCAGCTGAAACCAGCCCTCTGTGGATCTCTGGAGCTCTTAATTAGACAAGAATTAACACCCTGGGAAACGTTTGATTGCTAACCAGGGCACAGCTCCTGTTCACTGGGATTAGCCTCCCTTGGACTCCTCAAGCTTTACATCACCCTCCAGTACCCAGATCTGCTTCCCCACTTGTCCTGCCATCACCTGCCTGTGCAAAAAGTCCCTCCCCATCTTTTTTAATCAGCTTTTTGTAAGTTCTAAAAGGCRCCAATGAGGTTTTTAGAGCATTTCTCGAGTCAAGCTTTGAAGGCATGYGGTTCTCTGCGTGTCGTCTCTTCCAGCATCCCTCCAGTTCAGGGGAGGCTCCTCATTCCCCCGACTCCAGCATTTCTCCTGACAGGCCACCGGATATGCAGAGACCATGAAATTTTAACAGAGCTCTGCATTTTCCACACTCCAGTTCGGCAGAGCAGGAGCAGGGCATGGTGGATGGGCTGAGGAGACACAAAAAAGGAGCAGATTTTGGCTGCCATTCTAGAGGGGGTTGAGAACAGCTAATTAAGCTCTTAGCTCTAATTAGGCCCTATATTTTGTTTTATTCCATTTTATTTTCCCCCTCCCCAGCCCCTCTCCCCTCTCAGACGTCACTGCGGGCGAGCACACGTGGGGCTCCCATGATTTATTCAGGAGCCACATCGGCTCTGCCTTCCACTCCAGCGAGCACAAATTTCAATATTTCATATGGAAATCTCCAGCTCTCTGTCCCTATTTCTGCCTAAAGCTGCTGCTCCTCTCTGGGGTGCAAAGACGGGGTGGGTGCAGAGCTCTGCTGCTGCTGCTGCTCCAAAGTTTTTCCCCAAAAATAAAAAACTTTCCCGAGTTTTCTGGATGCTCTTGAGTCTGTTCCTCTATGCAGCAGTGTGGCAGAGCATGTGACAAACCTGGGGTGGCACCGTGTCCCCTGCCAGTGCCACCAGCCCTGGCTGTGCCCGTGGTTCATCCATGAGCCTGGAATTCACCAGGATTTCCCTGTTAATGACCCTTTTGTTGAGTCCCTGGGTAAAGGAATTATTTCCTGAAGAATGAGGAGTTCCTGCCTGGAATMAATCAGAAATTACCTATTAATGACCCTTTTGTTCATTAGAGAAATTCCTTCCTGGAGCCATAATTCCAGAGCAGGTGCAAGGGACAAGGTTTTGTCTTTTCCTGCAAGGATTTGCTTTGTGCCTGGAAAACCACACCTGGGATTTGGGATTTGCCAAAAGTTCTGCACTCCCAGAGCTTCCAGAGGCTGAGCCTGGCTGCCCCAGGCTGGCTGGCACCGGGGACACTGAGCTGGGCTCTGGTGGCACCTCCAGTGACACTTCTCTGGGCTGGTTTGGGGACTGAAAACTGCTCTGAGGAACGAGGCAGAGCAGCACGTCCAGCTGCTTCCTCCCAGGGGGAGGGGAAGAGTGTTAATTAATATTATTCTCCATCCAATTAATATCATTCTCCATGAATGGCTTTAATCAGCCTAGCAGAAACACTTGGCAGCAGGGCTGCATTTCCAGGGATGAGCTGCCCTAAATCCACCCAAACTCTGGGAGGAGAAATGGGATGGAGAGGTCAAGGGGTGCTGGGATGAGCTGGTTCCTGCCCTAAAAGCCAGCCCAGAGCCTGGCCCTGCTGCTGCTGCTGTGCAGATGGAGCAGAGGGGCTGAGACATCTCCCTTCTTAGGCTGAAATCTGGGGATTTTCTAATTTTGAGATCTGCAATACTCAGAAAATAAATAAATCTCTTTTCCAAGCACATCCCAAATCCCACCTTGCTCCAGCTTTTGAGCTGCTTGGCACTTTTTAAGCTTTTTGAACCCAACTTTGGGGTTTGGTTGGAATCAGGGATGTCAACCAGCTCGATCAGAGCAGGAGGTTCATCCCACTGCTGTTATCCCATGGAATATCTCAGGGATAGGGGGGAGCAGCACGTGCAGGGGGTGAGGATGCTCTGGCAGCTGATTCCTGCTCTGCACTCCCATCCCACTGCATCCCACAGCATCCATATGGAACAGGGCCCACGGAGAGGGAGKTGAGAGCCACCAGAAAGTGATGGTTCAATTGGAGAGAATAAAGGAGACAACCGAGATGGTAAATGCATTCCAAGAGGGGGGGAKAAAATTCATGTCTTTTATTGCTCTCCCAACAAAAACATGAAACACAAACAAATCAAAGGGCTGGAAGTGCTTCCAGTCTGCGACATGACCTGACTGAACAAGAGGCTTTAATGTGGAGGGAGCTCCCAGGAGGATTAAACTGCTGATAATAAATTATTGAGAAATATTAGGTGGCGAATGGGCCCGACGCCAGATTGATTCACAGCGACATCCGCCAGGAACAAATGGAAAAATGCAGGGAAAAAAACCTCAAAGCAAAGCAAAGCTGAGAGCTGAGAAAAACGGAGTGAAAGCATCTCCCAAAGGCTGTTTTGGGGTGCAGAAGGGATCTGGGAGAGGTTTGTGTCCATGTGGTGGATCTGTAAATCTGTAAATTTTCCTCTGGATTCTCAATTTCTTGGGTGCCAYTGGTGCCTTGCACATCCAGGAGGCAGGAAAATCCTGGGATTGACCCTGCCTGCTGGAATGAAGGGAACAAGGGAGCCAGGCCCAGCCATTAAAGGCAGCCCAATGGCTTTAATTCAATATTTTTTTCTGTTAATGCTATTAATCACCATAGGCACACGTCAGGAGCTGCTGCATATTTAAACTGGGCCAGGAGCCAGTGATTTCTCCTATGCAATTTCCTAATGTTAATAATGTTTCCATTAACCATATTCAGGGAATCTGCCATTTTTTGTCCTCTTCTGGCCCCTACTTTTTTACTTTTAATTATGACCCAGTGTCAGCTATTGAATAGGRCGTCGCATTTGAAGCATCTGCAAAGATTTCTTTTTAATAATGCAATTTCTTGGCTGTAATAGCCCTATAACAGGAGTAATTAATGAACCACAGRGTGCTCTCACAGGCTGCCCATCCATCCGCAGCAAAATCCGCTGGTGGAAAAGGTGCCTCAAACCAGGAGGGAGGCAGGAAAAATCCAGCAGGGACTGCTGCTACCCCCTTGTGCAGACGGGCAGAGCTGGGGGCCACTGCAGATTCCCCCCTCAGGAGGGGTCTGAGGTCAGAGGGGGTTCCACAACCCCCAAACACTCCAAAAATTAAGTGTCAAGGAAAAGCGGTGGCAGGAAAAGTTCAGGAAGTGGCTCCTCAGAGCAGGAGTTATCCCTTCTTTTGTGAGGTCCTGGCAGCTCATTGTACTGATGGGACACAAGGAATTCCACCTGCCTCTTTGCTGCTGAGAAAAATAAATCTCAGGAAAAGGTTGCCTCAGAACAGGAGAGAGGCAGGAAAAATCCAGCATAGGGGCTGCTGCTACCCCCTTGTGCAGAGGGGCAGAGCTGGGGCCCACTGGAGCTCCCTGCAGAAGAAGGGCTGAGGCCACTTCCACAACCCCCAAACACTCCAAAAATTCAGTTTTATTAGACGTTGAACACTCGAGCATACTTCACATCACACCACTGTAATCATTGCTATTCCAACCAGCATAAAGCATTCAGCTGATTAGCACACTCCACAGAGGTACAAATCAAATGAGGATCCAACTATGCTAGTCATCTTCCTAGTCACCATCAGGGATAACGATGTCAGCAAACCCTCACTCATGCCTATAAGGGGGAGATCACAGTACCCGTTCCCACACCCAACCTCCAAAAAAAATGCCAAGAAAGTGGCAGAAATTCCAATGCCCCGAGCGATCTAATCTCTTTTTTGAGCCCAAGCTACATGTTTATCCAGTAATTATCTTCCTCTTCATCTCGCAGAAAATATTCAGAAAAAGGATCTAACCAGGAGAGGCCTAGAAAACTCCGTCACATGACTTGCACCCCGCAGAGGCACAGCTGGGGCCCTTGAGCTCCCGTGCAGTAGAAGGTCCTTGACGGCCACCTTCACAACCCCAAACACTCCAAAAATTCAGTATTAGACGTTGACACTCGAGCATACTTCACATTGCCACCACTGTAATCATTGCTATTCCAACCAGCATCAAATGCATTCAGCTGATTACCACACTCCACAGAGTACAATCAAATGAGACTCCCAATACTATGAGCCCTAGGATTCATCTTCTTTTCCTAATCCACCTCAGAGGATTAAACAGGAATTTCCTAGCAAACTCCTCACTAGACATTGCCCTACACAACCCTTACTACGTTGCCCCCACTTCCACTACGTACACCACATTCCACAACCCCCAAACACTCCAAAAATTAAGTGCCAAGGAAAAGTGAGTGGCAGGAAAGTTCAGGAAATGGCTCCTCAGAGCAAGGATTATCCCCTCTTTTTGAGGTCCTGGCAGCTTGTGTACTGATGGGACACAAGGAATTCCACCTGCTGAGAGAAATATCCAGGAAAACAAGAAAGGTGCAAGCTCTGGGGAGTTGAGAGGCTGTGGGGGTTTGGATATGGGGATGGGAGTTGCCAGCACCAAATTCCCCATGGGATCAGCCCTCCTTCCCTCCTTTCCCCCTTTCTCTCCCACCATGTGAGCCAGCTCATCAGAGCAGCTGAGGTCAGAGCAGAGCAGATGATCAGGGTGTGTGGGAGAAGAAATTAAATGTCCCCAGAGGCTGGGTTGGGCTCACAGCTCTCCCTGGTGTTGGTAACACAATCCCAGCCTCAGTTCCCACTGGGACTTGCCCAGGGAGCTGCAGGAGCAGCTCTGGGGGGTGACAGCCAGCCAAGGCTCCRGCTGTCATTGCCACCAAAGTCACCAACCAGGGGCACACCAACACACCTGAGCTGCTGCTTTGCCCAGCTCTGAGCCCACAGTGGTGCCTGGAAATGCTGCCATCCCTCCTGCCAGCCCTGATCCCGCTGAGGGGTTGGAAAACTCAGGTGAAAAACCTGATAAAACACATCAGCTGTGGGGACAGGCCAGCAGGGAGGCAGAGCATCCCACTGGGTGCCACATCCCACTGCTCCCTGCATCCCTGCAGGTTCCTGCAGCATCCCACCATCCCCAGCAGCCAGCCCCCTCCCGTGGGGCTGATGGAACATGACAGCAAACACAAAATTAGGCTTTGGGGAGCTAAACGGGGCTTTTGCAGCAAAGAGCCATGAATCAGCCTCCTTGTTGGGAGCTATTAGTGTCTCCCTTGCCCTACTTTCCCTGTGCTCCACGCAGAATCCCACGGCTGGATGTGTGTTACTAAACCAAAAAGGACATTAATAAATGAGGAACCATGCAGTCCCCCTGGCTGGCCTGAAAAGGAGCTGGGTTTGCAGGGCTGAGGTGTTCCATAAAATCCATCCCCACCCCCTCATCCCCAGCAGGGCCAGGGCTCCTCTTGATGAGGAACTGGGATGAAGCAGGCAATTAGCTCCAGCAGTGCCTGGGAGATGCCAGCACTCTGCTGCTGCTGCCCCAATGCACTCAGCTAATAAATGTTTGCAGGAATTTAKTGTCACCAGCAGCAGGGACAGCGTGGGGACAGCTGGGGAGGTGCTGCAGGAAGCTGCTGCCTCTCCCAGTGCCACTGTGGGGACAGGGAGGGGGAGTCTGCCCTGCCAGGGAGGCACAGGGGTGGCACAGGGGACATCCCAARCATCCCATTCCATCCCGTGGTATCCCATTTATCCAAAACACAGAAAAAAGGTTAAGGCGTTCTCTTCCTTCTASAAACCAAAATTCCAAGGGGAAATGTTGGACCATGAGATAAAAAAATGCCCACATTGCACGGTGCCCACACTCCCAAGGGCCCTCCTGCACCCTGGCAGCATCCAAAGCACAGGGTGAGGAGAGAAGAGGGGAAAAAATCCCACCCTCACCCAGCATCTGCCTCTGCTCGTGGCTGATACTAAAAAGAGAGTGAGAAGGGAAATGAAGAGAGCCCTGAGAAGCTTGAAAGGTAATTAAGGTAAAACTCGTTAATATTTCAAGGCAGAGCTGTGCCTATTACAGCAAAAGGCCTGGCTGGAGCCGGGGAAGTGACYGGAAGAGCTTGTCTCATTGCATAACTGCACTTTATGGGATCAAAGCAATAAAATTTAAGCAACCTGCTGAAAACCCTGGCTGGGTGAAGGGGGAAAAGCCTSTGGAAAAGCCTGGGAGAGCAGAAAATAAAAACGCTTCCAGTTCTTGTCTGACATGAATGATCATGGAGAAAAATTCCCTGCAATCCTCTCTGGATTTCACTAAATCTCCTGGCCTGGGATGGTTTTGGGGGTCACGGGGAAGGAGCTGAGCCCTGGAGGGTGCAGGGGGTGGGCAGGGCCATGGGAACAGGGCAGTGGCTCCTTGGGACCCTCTCAGCATCCCCCCGGGGTGAGGATGGGGCAGCACAGCCCTGAGCAGGGGTGGAGGAGCTGGGATGATCACCAGCCTTGGAGGGGCTCAGCTATTGATCAGGGCTGGGCTGATTATTGAGGATGGAGGAACTCAGTTAATTGTGGAGGTTGGAGGGGCTCGAGTTGTTAATAATCGGGGTTGCAGGGGTTCYGTTAATTGTCAGGACTGGATAAGCTCGGCTAATTATCTCTCGCAGCCATTGTTATTCCGGCGGCAGCGGGGAGGGCTGGGCTCTCCGGAGAGGCTCCATCTCCGGTTTCATCTCCYGGAGCGCAGGGAAAATGGGGCTTCTTCTTCTGCTTGGAAATTCTCCAGGCAGGAGCTGATTGCTGCTCTAAGAGCCTCAGGAGGGGAGGTGGCAGCAGGGTCCCCATCCCTGTCTGAGCCCACCCTGTGGCCCATCCTTTGGGGGAAGCAGGAAATCCCCAGGAAAGTTCAGTGCCTTGGGATTGCCYGGATCACAGCTGGACCTGAAGGGTCCCACAGAAGAGCTGGGGCTGGAAACTGAGCCTGGAACCTCCAGGGATGTGGGTTCCTAAAGCTCCATCAGCTCCTTGGACATGGGCTGTGCTCCAATATTGGATTAGGAGACAAGAGAGCAGGGACCTGGCAAGGTGAGGAGTGGATTCCAGTGCTCTGCTCCCAGTAATTCACATCCCACGTTTGCCAGGAACGCAGCAGCAAATGTTTGCCTCCTCAACAAACAAACCAAATCAACAGGAATGCCCCAAATTCCCCAGCTRTGTGCCAGGTCCTGCTGCAGATGGGCTGAGGGATGCCCACACCCACCCTGCCACAGCCACGCCATGTGCAGAGCTGTCAATTCCCAGCACACTGAGATTTATTGATGCCACAGATCCCCTCTCGCCTCCCCTGCAGCTTCTCCAAGCAGAATGATTCCCAAATTAAATTGCAGCATTTTTCCCAAGCAGCCGCTCCCTTGAATACACAAAGCAAGGGAAAGAACAGAGTTGCAGTGGAGGAATTASAGGWTGGGGAGTTTATTTGTGTTTAGTTGTGCTTTAAAACATGAAGCAGGGCTCTCCCTGCTCAGAGCWGTGAGGAAAGAAATTTGGGAGYAATTTGGGAGGAAACCCCTGCAGCTTCTCCAAGCAGAATGATTCCCAAATTAAATTGCAGCATTTTTCCCAAGCAGACATCCCCTTGAATACACAAGGCYAGGGAAAGAACAGAGTTGCAGTGGYGGAATTACAGGATGGGGAGTTTATTTATGTTCATTTGGGCTTTGAAACACGAAGCTGGGCTCTCCCTGCTCAGAGCTGTGAGGAAAGAAATTTGGGAGGAAACCAGGCAGACTCAGAAAGGGCTGTGGACAAGAGATCTTCTCAGAGAGCTTTTAGGAATGGAAAGAAATTTAAAATACACTGAAAAGATACAACACAGCTTTAATGGCTGGCAAAAGCCTGAAGGAATTGAGGGAACAAGCAGCAGTCCAGGAGGGGAAGCCCTTTCAGGATCTCCTTTCTAAGAGAGTGAASGATCCAACCTTTTTGGCCTTGCCAAAAGCAGGAAGCTCGTTTTCCTGCTGCACTGGAGATGACACCCGGAATATTCTACTTGGATCCCTCCAGCCTCTGCAAAAACCAATTTCCCTCACGCCAGCAAAACTGTGTTTTATTAACAGCAATTTGAGCTCTCCAATAAATCCCAGCCAGGCATAATTCCCTGGAAAATGGCATATCTGCATTGTTACTGCCTCCCTGCTCCTTGCTCGYAACCATTTAGGACAATACTGACTTGACAGAGTCTATTAAGCAGGATATTATGGGATGTGCCACAACTGCTGGTGTTAAACCCTCGGCTCACTTCCTGGGCAATGGTCCCGAGCAGCAGGAGCAGCCAAGAGGATTCCCATCCATCCATCCATCCATCCATCCATCCATCCATCCATCCATCCATCCATCCCTCATCCATCCATCCATCCATCCCTCATCCATCCATCCATCAATTCCTCACAATCATTCCCACCTTCATCACATCATCATCCCCATCCATCCATCCATCCATCCATCCATCCATCCATCCATCCATCCATCCATCCATCCATCTCTCCATCCATCCATCCATCCATCCATCCATCCATCCATCCATCCATCCATCCATCCATCCATCCATCCATCCATCCATCCATCCATCCATCCATCCATCCATCCATCCATCCATCCATCCATCCATCCCATCATCCATCCACCTTCCACTCCATCATCCATCATCCATCCATCATCCATCCATCCATCCATCCATCCATCCATCCTCCATCCATCCATCCAGGTGAATCCAGGCTCCTGGGATGGGTGTGAGCCCCTGGATGAGCCCAGGCTCCTGGGGGCTCCTAGCTGCTGCCCAGCCCCCCCAGGCACAGCAGAGCTGCCACGATGCACCAGCACGCCCGTAGATCTTTTTTAATTTGAAGAACGAACAGTTTCCAGGAACTGCTCCAAACTTAGAAACAATATGATGCTGCTGGTGAATAAGTCATGAGGGCTGGAGCCTAAATCTACATATTTATGTGCACACTGCCTCATGCAGGGGGATGATTTATATAATTTATACAAGTAGGAACACTCCCGTGCCCCAGTGCAGCTCTCCCCAGGATGGGCTGTGCCCCACAAAAGCCAAGCTGCCACCCCAAATTCCTGCTGGAGGCTGGCACTGACCCCCACCTCCACCCACTGCCCAGTGGTTTTTGGACACCAAATCCTGCCCTCAAATCCACATTTTCCACCTGCCAGTGCTGCCAAAGCCACAACAGGATGTCTCCTATTAGAGAAACTAAAAATATTGTCAGTCAATGATATCTCAGAGCAGGGAAGTCAGCAGAGATCTATTTTCATACACTTTCCATACCAACACTTATTAATTTTTTTCCCTTTTTCTGCTTTTTTAATTATTGAAAGTTTCTGCTTCAAGAAGCTCCCCCGTTCTCGGAGGTGGGAAAATTATATCAAAATAGGCCTTTTGCTAATCTCTGCCTTTAATGTGCGCAGTTATCCTTGGGAAAGCTGGATCCCAGAAACATCAGAAAGTCTCGTGTGCCCCCAGGGTCTGCCTGCCACCTCCCACCACGAGAGCAAGCGAGCCTAATTAAATTGTAAAATTGCAACCGGCACTTTTCCTTTATTTCTCCCTTTTTTCACTCAGCGCTCGGCTGTGCCTTTAATTACCACCTTCAATTATGTGTCACTTCAAGGCCCGTCCCGCTTTTGAAAACCCTTTTTTGCTTCAGTCAAGGGGAAAAAAACCTGTGGAAAACACAGGGGGATGGCTCAGGTGTGGAAGCCCAGGCTCCAGTTTAACTTTAGTCTGTGCTTGAGCGCTTTGCAAGGCTCAGAGCATCTCTGTGCCTCAGTTTCCCCAACCACCCTCTGCCCCCTCTGGGCTGGCTTGGTCCTTTACTTAGGATGGTCCTTTTCTTTAGGATGGCTTTTCTTAGGATGGTCCTTTCTTTAGATGGTCTTTTCTTTAGATGCTCTTTTTCTTTGGATGTCCTTTCTTTAGGATCTCCTTGTTCTTTAGGATGTCCTGTTTCTAGGATGGTCCTTGTCTTAGATGGTCTTTTCTTTAGGATGTCCTTTTCTTTAGGATGGCCCTTTCTTTAGGATGTCCTTTTCTTTAGGATGTCCTTTTCCTTAGAATGTCCTTTTCTTTAGGATGTCCTTTTCTTTAGGATGTCCTTTTCCTTAGGTGGCTCTTTTCTTTAGGATGGCTCTTTTCTTTAGGATGTCCTTTCCTTTAGGATGGTCCTTTCCTTTAGGATGTCCTTTTCTTTAGGATGGCCCTTTTCTTTAGGATGTCTTTTTTAGATGGCTCTTTTCTTTAGGATGTCCTTTCCTTTAGGATGGCCTTTCTTTAGGATGTCCTTTTCTTTAGGATGGCCTTTTCTAGATCTTTTCTTTAGGATGTCCTTTCTTTAGATGGCCCTTTCCTTTAGGATGCTCTTTTCTTAGTGTTCTTTTCTTAGGATGTCTTTTTTTAGGATGTCTCTTCTTCTAGGATGCTCTTTTCTTTAGGATGTCCTTTCCTTTAGGATCCTTTCCTTTGGATGTCCTTTTCTTTAGGATGGCCTTTCCTTTGGATGTCCTTTTCTTTAGGATGGCACCATCACTGCCCTGCCAGGACATGGCCAGACCCTCTCAGTGCCCTGCAGGACCTGCAGCAGCACAAGTTTGGGGGCACACAGGGATCCTCTGGGATCCTCTGTCCAGCAGGAAAAATGCCCCCAAATGTTTTTCCTCTCCCCAGGACCCGCTGTGAAGCAGTTTAAAGCCTTTTCCGAGGAAGGCTCCGCGAGAGGCGGCTCCCCGGGCAGGAGAGGTCTCACCCCCATCACAGAACACCGAGGCTCGGCTGCAGATCAAACGCCTCCGCTGGCCGCGGTCCAAGGCGGCCGGGCAGCGCTAAGAGCCGGGGCTGCTCTCGCAGCACGCAACCTCTCCTCTCCTCCTTCCTTCTGAAGCGCCTCCAGCCTTTCATGTCTCCGCACTGCCCCCTCCCCGGCCAGGAAAATCCAAAAATGGAATTAAAACCGCTCCGAGACGCTCGTGCTGGTGAGGCAGGCTGCCTGTCCCTGCACGGAGGAGGGGATGGGGAAAAGGACATTGGGGGGCTCTCACTGGTCCCTCCAGTGGATGCTGAGCAGCAAAGTTTCAGGGACCATCCTGTCACAGACATGTTTATAAAAAATCCTTTCCTTAGGATTTTTCCTCCTGAGAAGCTGAGAGGCCTCAGGAACAAAATGTAAACAATGGTTATCTGCTGCTGTGGAATGCAACAGGGGCATCTGTGATTGGCCGCGTGGTTGTTTCTAATTAATGGCCAATCACAGCCAGCTGGCTCAGACTCTCTGTCCGAACACAAGCCTTTGTTATCATTTTTTCCTATTCTATTCTTAGCCAGCCTTCTGATGATGGACCTTTTCTTCTGTTCTTTTAGTATAGTTTTAATGTAATATATATCATAAAATAATAAATCGCCTTCTGAAACCTGGAGTCAGATCCTCATCTCTTCCCTCATCAAGAACCCCTGTGACACACGGTCACACCATCCCAGGGAATTCCCGCATCCTGGGAGAGGTTGTGCTGTCCCCTGCTCGCTGGCAGAGGGTCAGCACAGCCACTGCCCACCAGGAATCAGCCCCTGGTGCTGCTGAATGTCTCCCTGGCTCCCTCTCAGCTCCAGCCCCTGTGGAGATGGGTTTCTCCATCCCAAACTCCTTCCTGGGCTTCCCTGGAAAGCTCAACCCTCCCAGCCTAGCCCTTGTTTGGGCACTGCAGGTGGGCAGGTTCTACCTGCTCTCTCTTCTGTGTCATCTGGGGGGGAAAGAAGGAAAAAAACTTGTGCAAGGAGCCGAGGAAGAGGAAGGGTTTCCCGGGGGTGAGTCCTTTGTGGCAGAAGGGGAAGGGGAGCTACAAGGATTAGCACAGACACGACAATCAGGAGTCAGGAGTAATTAAAAGAGCCTGGATCACCTCTTATGCCCAGAGAAACCCCTGATAATGGTCTGGGTGCTCATTAAAGAGATGTAATTAGGACTCTAAGCCACTGATGAGCCACTGCACGTCCCCAGCACCACAATGTCCACACGGGCAGCTCCTGCTGCTCCTCCTGGCAGGCACACACAAATCCCTGCACAGCCAAACCCTGACAGGGCCCACCCAGCCCCTCAAAAACAGAGCAGGCTAGATGGGATGTTGGGGAATCCTTCCCTGAGAGGTGGCAGGCCCTGGCACAGGTGCCCAGAGCAGCTGTGGCTGCCCCTGGATCCCTGGAAGTGTCCCAGCCAGCTGGACAGGACTTGGGCCAGTGGAAGGTGTGCCTGCCCATGGCAGGGGTGGAATGAGATTCAATTTAAGGTCCCTTCCAACCCAAACCCTTCCACAATTCCACAATTAACCCTGAGGGCAGCCCAGCCCTGCCAGGAGCAGGTCACACGTGGCAGAAATAATTGCTCACCCCCAGCTCGATGTGACCCCAGCCCCACAAGCATGGAGGAGTTGTTTGAACACACGATGAAAACCCTCGGTGAGCTCAAACCCAACAGGGTGTTGTGATGCCTAATTAATTTATGTCCAAAAGCACTTTGAGGGCATCAGATGAAAGAGATTTATTATAGGATTGCACAGAGATCCTTTATCCCACAATGTGAAGTGGAACAGCCCCAGGCCATGCACCCACTTTTAAAGGGCACGGGCAATTAGCACAGAGCCCACTGATGAATAGCAGCTATTTTAATTTTTCATGTTCTGGAAATGATGCTGCATCTTCTGGTGATGATCACAATTGTCCTGGCACAAGAAGGAGAGGAGGGGAGAAGCTCCTGGTGAAAAACAGGGAGCTTAATTCCTCCTAAAAGCCTGCAGTGATTTTGGACCCAAAATCCCCCTTCCTGCAGTGCCCTGGAGTTTTCCTCTGCTCCAGCCCCCACTGACTGATTTAGGGTGTCTGGGCTCTCCTAACACTGCAGCTGTTTGAGGAGGGATAAAAGGATTATCAAAAGGCAAGGGGAGGTTTGAGGAGTTCTGCTCACCAGAATGGGCAGCGCAAGGGAGCAGGCTCACATCCCACCCTGCAGACAGCAGGATCCCTGACCCTGAGCTCCCCTGAGCTCCCTGCTCCACTGAGACCCTGTGGCCCATCTTCCTTTGGTTTGGAGCAGGGAGCTGTTTTGGGTACCCTGGGACAGTGGGTGCCATCACTCAGGAGATTCAGTGAGAATGGCCAGAAATCAGGATTTTTCTGCTGGAGTAGGAAAATGGATCAGAAATCAGTCCGCCCGGGTGCTGAGTTGTTTCTTCTCTGCCTCCTTCCTCAAGCCAGTGAGGGCAGGATTAAGCCCTTTCTGTAGATTTAGGGAATTACAACCTGCAGGATGAATTCCTCCAGCCACCCTGGAGAATGAAACACACCCCAAAAGCATGCACAGCCCCTCTTGCTGTGCTTGGAGAGGGTCAGCAGCACCTTTCCTGGAGGGGAACAGAGTGTTGGTACAGGGGAGCTGCCCAGGGACAAAGACAGGGACAGGAGCACCCAGGGGTGGAGCTGCTCAGGTTCCCTGCTGCTCTCGCCTCGTGCTGGCGGCAGGGTTTGTTTAATTGCAGCTCCACAGACAGGGATAATTTGTAGGTATGAAACTCGTCCCGGTGGCGTTCGTTTTCTGTTGGGTTTGTGTGAGCAGGCTGAGTTCCTCCTCCCAGGCTGATGCTTCCCAGCTGCGAGACACCACAGGGAAGGCACCCATCCAGCGGGACAGCCCTGCCCCACGGGCCCACGAGCACAGGCAGCTCAGGGATGAGATCCTCCTGGCTCCCTCTTGCAGCAGGAAAAGTTCCCCCAGGGCACCCTTGCTGGTGCCCACTTCTGTCTGTAGGATGGAGATTTGGCTGCCTGCCCCCAGCACCCCACAGCGTGGGTTCCTGAGTGGGAGGTGTCGTGATGCAGTTGCCATGGCAAATTATCTCTCTCTTTT